>BSBK01002894.1:1800000-2003030 GCA_027943335.1 Chamaecyparis obtusa
TTAATAAATAAAATTTAATTTAATTAATTGAATTACATTTAATAATTAGAATTTAATTTAATTAATTTAAAAAGAAAACCAAAAAAACATAACAAAAATTAAATTTTTTAAAGCGGTCCCTTTTTCCTTAGTGGGGCCCGCACGCACTTTTCGCAGTGTGGTACCCTGTCAGCAGGGCCCACTCCTGTCATAGCAGGCAGTACTTTGCCTCGGCAGGGCCCGTCCCTGCTATGACAGGTGGGTACCTGTGTGGCAGGGTCTGTGGCCAATGAGGGGCACGGAGAGGAGTGGGGGAGGGTGTGGGGTCAAATCCCATCCTCCCAAACTTCGATCCATGTTTCCTTTAAAACAAAAGAAATTTTATATATATATAGTTTTTAATATATTTATTATTTTTATTAAAGCCCTTATGGGCGGGTCAATTTCATGGCCCTTCAACTTGATTTAAATACTTCCTTTTTTTGAAATGATACAACATGATTAATACTTCAATATATATATAATTTTAAGGAATTGTAACCTACAAGTTGTGTCCTATCTAATGGTAATGGAGAATCAATAAATGAGTGGTTACCATTTAGTATTTTCTTACCATCTATCTATTGTACTGAAATCTAGTCTATGATTGTTAAAATGAGGTTTTTTTTACTGGATTAGGAGTACCCTCCTTGGTTTTGTAGAGCTAGAAGTGCAGAGGGAAGTCTTGTCCCTATAGTTGGTCCAATCATCTTAGAATTTCATATTTGGATTTAACCCTTCCTTAATAACTATAGATGTATTGGTTGCTACTACAAGCATAAAGTCCAGTTTGAGGAACCAACAGAACTGATGTGCTAGGATCTCTCTTAGGTTATATTTTGTATTTTCCTTAACCATTATGTAGGCCATCATGATTACCCCTGTTGATATAGAATTAGGTCTATTGTTATAGTACAACTTATATCCTAGTAGCATTGTTGCCAATCTCACATCTTGCTAAAAAATGTCATTCACACTCATTGCTCTCTTATCCCATTTAGAATGAGTTAGGGTCTCTACTTGTTCCTTGATATTTTTCTCAGCTACAGGGAGGGCTCCAGTATTGTCCAATCCAGCTATCTCATGGATCAATTGACTGCATATCTTTACAGGTTGTTCTCCTATCTAGATGAACTGATCATGGATTCTGCTTAATATTATTTTGAACCATTCAGTTTCATAGAACTCATTCAAGAGGGTTAACTTAATGATAGATTGTTCTTCCAAATGTTTGAACTCTTCTTTCATTTTTCCATCAAACTCTATCTTCTCACCTAATTCCTTATAGATTTATGCATCCCCTATGGTCTCATACTTGCAGTGGATGGAAGCCCTAATATCTTCAATGTGTAACACACCATATGGGGTTTGCAAAAATGCTCCTTCTAGATCATCCTCACAAGACTTAAAAGGGTGCTTCTTGAATTTGTATCTTGGCCTATCAACTACATCATAGATCACAGGTGCATCCATAACTTCTTGAAAGAGTATATGATCTAAATACCTTTAATATGCCAAATTCTAGAAATTCTTCTTAAATCAATCACACAATGTGGTTTCTAGATGGTTGTAGTGCTTCTTAACTCTGATCTCCTTGGTCGTTGATTGTCAAATGGTGAGGAAATGATATGATTTAAGGTCTTTTATCTATTGTTGGCTGAGTAAGTTCATTTATTATAGTTAGCTCAACTTCACATACTATCCAGTCAAACATAAATTTTGTGATCATAGGATATGAATCTCCAAGTGATGTGATCACAAACATAATCTCCATAGTGTCTGTACACACCATATCTAAGCTCGCATGAGCTTATTCCACATAATTAGGGGCTAGATATAATCTTCTATCTACATCCAATGCTCCCCCTAAGGCCATGCGGCCTTCTAGTTTGATGTAGTAATGTCAACATCATGCGAAGACACATAGCATCTACTGTCTCTCCTTGAACCAATGCCTTATTGAAATCTTTTACCTTCCATATCTTCTCATCATCTTCATTTTTTGGTTTCTTGAAATGATTCTTGAACTCATCTATGTACTCATTAAGACTTTTACCATTGTCACCAATATTCTTCTTTATAACCATAGACCCGGTGGTCCTCTTCTATTGTTCATTCCATTATACCTGCAAAACTTTTCTATATGTCCTAGGTTGTTGCATTTGAAACATGTAGGTGATTTTCTATCATGATTAACCTACAACTTACAATACCTTGTAGTATGCCTAGGGTTATTGCATTTGTAGCATGTGATCTTGGCTATTGACTCTTCTCTGATGTAATCTTGTATTTTCCTTGACTGATCCGGTTTCCTGCATTCTTCTTTCTTATGTCCATATGCATAACAGTTATAACAATAACCAGTAAAGGGTTTGAAAGGACCTTTACTTCTGCAATCTCTTTTCATGTTTCTAAGTTTGTTGCATCCAAAGCATGTACCTCTGAAAGGTCTAATATAATCTTTAGGTTCTTCAAAAGTGGATCTATCTTCATTCTTCACTTCATGTGATTTATCATGAGTCTTAGAACATTCCCCTTCATTGTATCCAATTCCAGTCATGTCTCCTTTAGTTTTTTGTCTCTCTTTGTTCATCAGTTTTATCACTGCTCGTGTGTAACTTCTCAATGTGTAATTTGGATTGATTGAGTTCACCTTTAATGATCTGATTTTACTTCTCCAATTCCTAACATTTATCCTTGTAATGATCAAGTTCAGTCTTCATCTATCCTATCTGCACATTTTATTCTTTTAGTTTCTCTTCAAATTTGTATCTTGCATCCTTTTCATGTTAAATTTCTTTAATCATTAGAAGATTAATTTGTTCTTTTTCTTGCTCCAACTTCTTTACTTCTGATGTATCATTTTTTGAACCTTTTTTGATCTTATCCATAAGGTCTTGTCTCTGACTTCTTTAAAGTTCAATTTGTTCCTTTAGTTTCTTAATGAAACCTTCTGCTCTTCTTAATTTGAATTTCAATTTGCCATTCTCAGCCTTTTTTTGTCCAGGTCATCAAGTGTTGCTTCAAAGTCCTCTTACAAAATTTTTGAATCCATTATGATCTCCCTTAAGCTGTTAGGCTTTCTCTCCAAGGGCCAATAGCTTTGATACCAATTGTTAGGATTAAGTAATACTGAGAGGGGGGTGAATCAGTATTATAGCACTTCAAATTAAACTTAAACCAATTGCAAATAAACCATATGAATGCTGAAATGAAAAGAACATAAACACATAACACATAACTCATAACAACATTATTTGTTTTCAAGGAAACCCTGGCCAAGGGAAAACTCCGGTGGGGATGGTACCCACAACTATGTACTAAAATATAGAATCCATGTTAGGAGATCTAGCCCTATTAGGAGATGAGGATTACATAGTACATTTCCTTGTTAGAGGAATAGAAAACCCTATTAGGGGTATACAAAAACCTTGTTAAAGGTGTGGTGAGCTTACATCTCTTACAATCAAAATTATGTTACAAAAAGTGTTCTTCAATGATGAACAATACAAGCATCTGCTATGCTTTGACAGTTCCAGTTATGTTTCACAATAGCCTATGTCAATCACTGATCTCTCATCTACTATCAGTCATCATTAATATCCCAAATTTGCATCCATCATACATACATGTCTATCACACTTATCACTTCCATAAAATACTCTATACTTATATCAATTCTACCATCCAGTCGGTTGTCAAATACAATATAAAACATAACAATTACTTATACAAATGATAAATGTAGAGTCAGCGATCTTGTATTACCAAAGTGTCAAGAATATACAACTTTCATTTGACTTAGCATTTTACCATTCCATCTAGCCTTCCCTCAATCATCACGACTATTCATATACCATGTTTCATTGTTTCTTTGTCTTCGCATACCTTCATATCACTGTATCTTACAGATATCAACACCAAAACATGTGCGACCTTAACAGAAGGTCCTACATATCCAAACATGTCTTCCTCTAAGTTTGCAAGCCATAATATATCATATATTATCTTTGCTGACCAAAATTGTACTGCAGTGTACTATTATTCTAATTTTGTACTTCATCATTTTCATGACTGTGTCTCCGATACCTATATATATATATATATATATATATATATATATATATATATATATATATATATATATATATATATATATATATATATATATATATATATATATATATATATATATATATATATAAACACCAAAAATAAAATGAAACCATTTTATAAGAATACCCCCTCAAAAAATGACTTTCATTTTAAATAAATGAATTTATAAAAAGAGAAAAAAAAATTTGGGTCTAGAGAGTCGAAGCCCTTCCCGACCCCATCCTATTTGGCACTCATGCGGAGGCAGCGCCACCCCACTATGGAAACATATTGGTGTGTGGGCTTCAACTGTGGCCTTCCCATCCCACCCACTATGTTACCATAGTGGGAAGGGAGTGTCATGCCTCCCCGGCTCCCCTCCATTTCCCTTGTGCATTGTCGTCTTTCATGGTGGTGCCACTACTGCGGTCGCTTCCCCATTTCTAACACCCTCTAGTATATCTCATCCCTCCTTGATCACTTAGGGCTAAGGGTTTCATAACCCTAACCCTAGTTCTCTACTAAGGAGCACAAATACATCATTAAGTAAAAAAAACACTTTATTTTAAAAATTATTAGATGGGTGAATCTATTTTTATAGATCTTTGTAGTGCAACATTAGATTTAAAATAGATTAGATTTTTTGTGGATTTAAAATTAAATCCATTAGAGTTTTTTTAGTTGAAAATGTTGACTTTAGCACTTAGAAATTTCTAGAAGTTTGTTTAGCTTTTTAACATATTTAATATTTAATTGTTATTTATTTAGTATTTGATCAAAAATTAGATTTAAATTTTTATTTATTTATTGGATTAATTAGTTTGAAATTTAGTTAATTAAGGTTTAATTTCTCTAACGAATGATTAAATCATAGATTTAAGGTTGATGTGATCTATGAATTTAGAGCCACCATTTGAAAACAATAGTGTAAATTTACTTTACTAAAGAGTTAATTTTTGGGTGGTCATACTATCATTTGTAAAATTAATTATTATTTAAGTTTTATCTAATATATTATTTAAATATATTAGTTTTACAATAGTGTAAGAGGATTAATTAATTTAATTTATTATATATATATAGATATATATATATATATATATATAGATATATATATATATATATATATATATGTATAGATATATATATATATATGTATATATATATATATATATATATATATATATATATATATATATATACATATACATATATAAATATATATATATATATATATATACATATACATATACATATACATATATAAATATATATTATATATATATATACATACTATCATATACATATATAAATATATATATATATATACATACATATACATATACATATATAAATATATATATATATATATACATATATACATATATATATATATATATATATATATACATATATACATATATATATATATATACATATATATATATATATACATATATATAT
The DNA here is from genome assembly GCA_027943335.1 of Chamaecyparis obtusa. Classification (NCBI taxonomy): domain Eukaryota; kingdom Viridiplantae; phylum Streptophyta; class Pinopsida; order Cupressales; family Cupressaceae; genus Chamaecyparis; species Chamaecyparis obtusa. Next base: position 1,805,578 of record BSBK01002894.1, read on the forward strand.
ATATATACATATATATATATGTGTATACATACATATATATATATATATATATACATATATATTATATATATATATATATACATATATATATATATATATATATGTATATATACACACACACATATAGATATATACATATATACATATACATATATACATACATATATAGATATATGTATATGTATATCTATATCTATATCTATATCTATATCTATATCTATATTCAATGGAAATTAGATAATTTAAGTTACTTTAAGTTTGATTTTAATAGGGTTTAAATATAGATTTAATTATTAAAGTTCTTTAGTTAGAAATAGATTAATTGATTTATTAGGACATTATTGAACTTAAATGTATTAGCTTTTATTTGAAAGCTAAAATTGGAATTTTGGGATTAACTTAAAAAATATTTAAATTTAGGTGTATTTGTTATAAGGTAAAAACATCTTAGTATTTTAATTAAATCAATAGTAAAAAAAAAAAAAAATTATATTCATTTTTAGGGTATAGGAGATATTTGATTTAATTTTGTATAAATCGCATTGCAAACACATAGTGGAATTTAAGTCAAATCATCCTTTAAGATTGATATATTAGTGTTTTATATAAACACAAGTAATTAAAGTAATAGTGTAGCTTAATAATTTGATCTTGGATCATTTTAAAAATCCAAACATTAATCTTAAACAAGGATTTTTAATATAGGGCTTAATGTGACACCATTATTTAAGGGTTTTATAATGATCAAACTTAGTCGACTCCTCGCCAAACCCTAAAATACTTTATTATGATAAACTAATAGTAACTATTAACTTAGAGGAAGGTTGACTGAGTCAACCTTAGCCTCAACACCCTTTGAACCTGCTCAGGGTTCTAGACTTGCATCTTCATATCTTTCTAGTAGACAACTATAAACGTCTGTTTGTGTATGCATAGTTAACTTTAGCCTTTTTTTATAATAAAAAAAAAAATTATGGTTGTTTTCCCAACTTTTGGGCATGACAATATGAAAGAGACTCCCCTATGATAATAGAGAGCCCAAATGTGTGAGACAAAACTGAATTCAAGAGGTTGACGAGTTGATTATGGAAACCTGCAACAATAATAGATGTGTAGAGCCAACACGATGTGCAAAGTGACCAAGATGAAGTTGTGAGTAGTAGCCAAAGAGATGTGAATAATAGCCAAGAATCTTGAATGAGCTTGTAAGAAGTTGTGGATGAGCATACAAGAAGACCAAGTGAGGGTTGCAAGAGGGAATTTAATGGACGTGGATGGAATTCTTCACAAGCGAGCCATCATTATGGGTGTTACAAATGTAGGTTAATAATTCATAATGTTCCAACAACAAAAATGTACATCTGCATATTCAAATATGATAGCACATCATGTGGACGTCTATGCAGCATGCACCTATCCAAAAATGTTAGGACTACGTGGTGGAAATATTGAGTCAGGTGATGAGTTAGCTGATGATGAGGATAATAGGTATGACCATTTTTTAGTCTTATTCTAAAGTAGAAAAATGTGAAAATGGAATTTTATATAGGGGTGTAAAATTTGTGCCACTACATTATGCCCCTACTTTAGTGAGCATATTATCCTTAGAAGGAATGTGAAGCTAAAGAAAGAGAATCTTACTTGACTTACCTGCCGGAATTCCTTCACGTGGGGTTTCCCCTAGCTAGGAATTCTTGGTTTGATGATGCACTGCATCTAGCATACAAGTTGGATATGAGCATGCTATATGATGAAGATAACCTATTAAATGATATCATTGGTAATATGTCAATATGGATGGCAAGCTATGTTATGCCAAGTAGCCATATGATAGGACATTTTTTTATAAGCTTTGCATGCGTAGAAAATGCTAGATAGGCATGTGATAAGGAGACATTTGATAGTTTCACGAACATGCATATCATTGAGCTAGATAGGTATATGATAGGGTGGCTTAGACACAGTGCATCAACACGTGTAGCATTGAGCTGCATAGGTGGTGTGATAGGGTTTCTTAAGATATTTTTTGACACTGTTAATGTTATAAGGTACTAAGAGGGGAGGATGAATTATTTCAACCATAGATTTATAAAATATTTTACCAAACTTGCAGAATAACCAACATGAAAAAGTAAATATAACATAGAATCATAATACATAAAACATCCACAAGCATTCAACACAAAAACACCAATATTTTTCCATGGAAACCCTTATTAGAGAGAAAAAAACCATAGTGGGAATTATCACCCACTAATCTCATTAGTGCACCAATAATATCTACTATGTTAAGAGCATTACAACACCCCTACTTAAGGGTATACCTAGTTAAGATTATTTATATCCTGGTTAAAATCTATTGCAAATTCTTGTTAGGAACTACCTTGTTAGGATATTTTTAACTCCTTTTGAGAGTCACCCTGGTTAGAGGGATTAAACTTCAAACATGTTAGGATCTTGCATACCTTGTTAGGAGTAACCTAGTTAGAGGGTTTTGATCACAAGTCTATTAGAACTTGCCTTGAGAATGAACTCAATAAGAATGATCTGAATGTAGCACACTCTGCCTGATAGATCCACTTCATTCCTACACAAATCACTATTCTTATCATACACACTTTGTCTTCAATGATCACAATCATCACAACATCTAACCATCATATTTTATGTTCAATTTCATCTCATATATACACTTTTAGGTCAGTGGAATAACCCTAAAACATGTTACTAATGAAGGCCTCCAAAATCTATCCAAATTTCATAACAGATCATGCCAACATAGGATATTGTGATCCTCAAGGTTGGATCTCAACAATACAATTAAAAAAAAAAATAAGTATTAACTTTAATCCAATCGCTACCTAGATTTCATCACCTTATCAAACCGGTTAGTTGTTCTAGTCGATAACCCTAGTGTTTCCTCCAAATTTTCATTTGTACTTCAAATCAGCTTACATAATCATATAAGTGTTCTAATGAATTCATTCATCCTAAAAGACTTTGTTTCTAGCAATTAAAACACCCCAACATTCATCCCATAAAAATAATATCTCCAACACCTTCATCAAATGCCAACAATCCCCCCCTTTGGCATTGATGGCAATACTTACAAAAAAAGAATTCTAAGTGTCTAACCATGCAAAAATGTAACCAACATTCAACATCAAAATTTTCAAAGCATATAATCATACCTCTAACTCTCATAACTAAACTTCTCCCTCTTAACAAATACTTAGCCATTTTTTATCCTATACTACTCCCCCTTTGACAACAATGGAAAAGGTATAAAATGATATGCAAAAAGTAAAAATTTATTAAGTATGGGGTAGCATATACAAGTTTACAATCTACTAAATATATCAATGAATTTTTTCTTCAAAACTTTTAAATCATTAACCCAAATATTTTGAAGATTATCCTTGATCAATATTTTTCCATGCAGTTGATGTGAAAGTTCTTCCAAAACATCTATTATTCACATATCACAAGTAGCCAAAACCTATTTATCCACCTTCACTCTTTTCTATAAGATTTCCACCTTAGGGATCAATAAATTCTTCAACACCATCAAGTTAGAAATCCTCTTTTCTTGCTCATCCTGATAAACCTTAACCTCATGATTGATTGCACTAACTTGGGCTCCAAAACTTATAATAGAACCATTGATAGGATCAAAATTTGATCTCAAAATTTATAGCTCCTGTTGAGATTCACATCTCTTCCTATCTAGATCTTTCAAAAATTATGAAAAATCTAATGTAGAGGTGAGAATATTACCTCCTTCAATCAATGAATCTTTCACCTTATTTACTGTTGTTGTCAGGTTTTTCTTTTCACATCCAATAGACTGAACTGATTTCTCGCTACTCTTCTTTTCATAATCTTTTTCTACCCTCATAGTTGTAGTATCCTCTAAGATTTTCATTTTCTCACCAGTAGTTGTAACCAACTGACCCAACTGTTCAATTGGTGTGGCCTTCTCATCAAAATTTTCATCAGGCACTAACTCAAATTTTCTTCTTCATTTCAACTTGTTTTCTCCATCACCGGTACCTATTTTTGTTCATCTGATGTATCTTTGGTCATATCCTAACCAGTTCCTCTATCCTTTGTCTCCTTTTTTGATTAATCTTTGGTTTCCTTGGGAGCTTCCTCTAGTTTCTCTATGGTGTCCTTTTTTTCTTCAGGAATATTCATGACTGATACATTACCTGTGGTATCCATGGTATCCTCGGGCTCATCCAAAATATTGTTATCAAGTGTGACCTTCACACCATTTATGGTCCACCCTTCAACTTTAAGTGCAATCACATCTTCTTCCTCACTCTCTTCTCCTTTCTCATGTTCCCTTTCAACTTCATCCTTCTTCTCCTCTATAAGACCTAAGTGTTTCTTTAGGATGATCTCAATTTCATCTTGCACTGATTGAGAATCTCCAATCAGTAGTCTTGTGACTCATGTCTTAATCTTAAATTTTGGTCCATCCTTATCCAATATTTCCTTTATCTACTGAACTTTTAGCTAAGGATTTAAATGCATTAAGACATACTCAATTAACTCTTTACCTTTCTTTAAATCTCCCTTCCATCTAGCTTCAATTTTACCATACAATGAAGAAGGAATTTGTCCTTGCAATTGCATATGGACCTAGCTAAACTTATTCATACTTTCTACAACATCTTCAATCTTCCTTTGATCTTCTTCATTAAACTTTTCATAATACTTATTGACACCAATAAATATACCCCACTTCTTAACTTTGTCAACAATTTTATCAATGGAAATAAACTTACTAGAGTCTATCTTAACAAATTTTTTGACAAGGGCACCAACCACTTTGGACTTCTTACCTTGAGCCTTAAGTTCTTTTTGCTTGTGTCCTAATTATGTTCCTTCACCTTCCTCTTGCACTTCTTTGTACTCTTTTTTCTTTTCTTTCTTCTTTTTTCCACCAACATTTCTTGTAGTAGCTTCCTTAGCTTTGTATGCTCAGGTTGTATTTTCTTTACTATTTTATTCATAGGAGTCTTACCAAGAGGAGAGGATTTCTCTTTCTTAACTATTTCACTTCTTGTCTGTCTACTAGTTGGGGCTCTACCAGTTGTAGAAGAAACAACTTATACATATTCATCTACAATAGTTTTAGCTGAAGTGCTAGCTTTCTCAACTTTGTATTTTTCTCTTTCTTTATCTATATCTTCCTAGGTGAAGCCTTTCTACCTAAAGAAATACTCAACCTCATTTCTAACTTTCTTTTCAATGACTGGAGCATTAACTATATCAGAAACTTCAACATATTTCTCCCTGTAATTTCCAAATCTATTAGGATTAGGATCAATGGGGTTCTTTAATATGTCATTAGCATAAGGAATAGCTAAATCAGCTTCTAGCTTGTAACTCATAGGTAAATCCAATGAATTCCTAGGGACTACTTCCTCCATTTGACATGTATCGGTATCAACCTAAAAAACATATATCATCCTTATATTTCACAACATGTGTTGGAATCCTTTCTATTTCATTCATTCTCTTCTAGAAATCCTTAAAATATCTCCAAACTTTCTCAGAAAACTAATTTCCAAGAATCTTAGCACAATTCTCCATTTAGACTACCACCGGTGTACCATATACCCAATTACCCAGTCCAATACCAAGAAATAAATTTTGAAAGTAGAAAAACAAACCCACAAGAAATTGAACGTACTTAAACACTTACATTTTGTCTTTCTTTATCTTCTCCATGTTCAGAAAGAACTTGTCTCTCATCATAGCACACAAATCATACTTTGTGTTCTCCTTCACCATCTTATACGCACTATGAATTTTTGCAGTAGGCACACTGTTGATTTTTATAGAATATAATACTTTGTATCCAACCACCATGGATGCAAACCTAACTGTTTCATCTAGGATATCATTGATAGTCATCACACACTTATCCCATTTAGACTTGATTAGTTCTATGACTAAATCTTGTGGAATAGATCTAAGTTGTAGTATCTCTCTAATAGCACATAAAATTGATATTGCATGAATGGATTTTTTTGTAATATTATAGGTTTGATCCAGCCACATAAACTTTTTATGCACCCTTCTCAGCACATAACTATTTTTTTCTTATTCAAAGTCTGAAGGAAAGTAAACTACGTGCTTAAAACCCTTAGTTGCAATCACTTTATACTCATCCTTCAACACTGAATCTTTGCACAAATATTTGTAAAGTGATTATATATGATATTATCCTAGGTCTTAAATATTAAAATGAATGTATGATCTAACATCCTCCATATGCATTACACCACAGGGAACACTAGTTAGAGCACCCTTTGGATCATTTTTCATTGACTTTTTGGGATGTCTTTTGAACATTGGCCTAGGTTTCTCCATGATCTCGATAATAATAGGAGTATCCATATTAAAAATAACATATTTTAAGCTTAGAGATCCCAATAAATACCCTTTTTAGTTAACTCATGGTGACCTGTGGAAATGAGACAAACTGATCCTAGGGAATGCTCTTGTCACCAATGGTAGGATCTCCAAACAATCATCTAAAGACCGATCCTGTGATCAGAGAAAACCTAACCTTTTTGGAACAAGTGTAGACATTCAAACATTATCCTAACATCATATTCCTATCATATAGTAAAATCTATTTACAAAGACACTTCAGATAGAGCTTAACAGGAGCACCCTGTCATCATTTGATTTTCTCTCGATTTAGGGATGTGGGTGTGCTCTCCAAACACTCGGAGCTTGTCCCTAATGCAGATTAGGAAGGCTTAGGATCAAATAGGGACCATGAGAACCCCATAGTGGCACAGAATCAGGTATAGAATACCTGATTTGCCCCTAGAGCCTCACAGAGCCTAATGAAGCTGAAATGCAGATTAAGCTAAGAATGATTATGCTAGATTGATTTTAAGCCCAAATATGAATATGATATGATGATGTGATATGAAAAAAAATGAAATAAACTAGGTTAATCAATTAATGCTAAGCTAATATGTGAGTTAAAAATCTTAGAAATGAACTCAAACTAGAAATTAATCTAAGTCTAGATGTAATTTAGCATGATAACACTACTTAATATGAAGGATGTGAATGTGCTTTTTTCTCTTGGAAGTGAGGGTATTTATAGGATTTGAGGAAGGGCTTGGGTTAGCAATTTGAGTTAGGGTCAAAGTCAGCATTTGGGGTAGATTTTGGGTTAAGGTTAGGGGTAAGGTTAGATGGATGAGGGTTAAGGGTTGCTCACACATGTGTGAGAAACACTAGGGAAGAGTGCCTAGGGAGACAAGGTGAAAGAGGAGGCATGGGGTTCATTATGAGGCTGTAAGAGCCTTAATTAGGGTGTAAGAGGCCATTAATGAGTCTGTAAGGCTCATTAATGAGGGGTTTTGACCAAAAGTCAAAGGAGTGTGGATTAGACTAAGAAGGTTAGGAATCAACTTCTAATCAGGTATAGGAAGGGTTTAGGAAAGTTCAGATAGGTTTAGGGTTCTCTAGAAGTTTCTAGGGTTTTTAGTGTTTTAAATAAATTATTTATTTATTTAAAGGGTTTTGGGATAATTTATTAAATAATGAATAAATTTTGGAGGGAATGATGTTCAAATTGGATTTAAACATTTTTGGAAGGGATTTCTTAATTAAATGTTTTTAATTAAGATAGGAGGGATTAATGGCATAATAATTAATTAATTAATTAATAATGATGTCATCAGGGGTTTCTGCAAAATAAAATATTTTTATTTTGGCAAAGGTATTTTAGGTGTCTACATTTTTCCCCTCTTTGATGCGATGCCACAAGTGGTGTGGCGTCAAAGACAAGAAAAAAAGATGCCTCGGGCTAGAATTTAGAGGATAAGGAGTTGTGCCCCCTCGAGAAAATAATGCAAAGAGAAAACGTTGTGGAATTTTATCAAAAAGAACACAAGAGGGAAAGGATGAAGAAAGGTGGTAAGAGGGGATAAATAGACGTCCATCCAAGAGCAAAGATGCATGAATACAAAATGATGATGAAATGCAAGATACAAAATGAAGCTATATGAAGGATGCAAGATGCAAGAGTAAGCTATATGATGCAGGATGAGGGGATTTCGGGATCTCCTTGTGTAAATGTGGAGAGCACAACCTAGTTTGATATAGCAACATTAGAGACCTGCCAAGGTTACTGGGAACACAAGACCTTGTCACTAGCATTGCATAGGACTGGCACGAAAAAGACACACAAGATTTGTCCTAGCATCACGCATGAACCAAAGAGGAAGCATGGTAGAAACGATGTTGGAGAAACCACAAACAAATGACATTTCCCAAGTGCACCATGTAACCCAGAAGATCACATGTGAAACATGCAAGGGTCATGTCTAATTGACTCACAAGTAGAAGAATAAGAGCAAAAGACCTTGCCCCAAATTGCCCTCATTCGTAGTGCACCATGATATAAAGGATCATGGTGACTTTGAGGAGAGGAATAACAAGAAGCCATAAAAGATAAACAAGATCCAAAGGACAAAATTTAAGACCAAAGTGATAAATCCACAAAATGTCCTTTGCCAAGGAGAAGGATTGATTTGATTGATGGGGGGAAGATTAGGTCTGAACATGAGAAAGGATACATTCGACATGGGCCCAGTTTGATTGATGCAAGATTAGGTCAAACAGGAGGAAGGATACATCCTCAAGAACCTGTTGATTGATGAGGAGAATGTGTGTTGTTTTTGGAAAATGATGAATCAAGGATAATCAAGTGATCAATGATAGTCGATAAAAGATGTTGTTGAAGTACAAGGTGAGATGGGACAAGATATCTAATCAAATGCTACTGCAAGACTATTGAGGACATGTACAACAAGGGGCAATGCTATGGAGAACACATAGGGAGATATTGACAATAGATATATACAAAAGCTTAGGGATTGCGAGAGGAGGATCTCTCTATACAGGATATGTATAGGAGTATATATAGGATTGGGGACAGGATTGGTGATGGCTGCATTGGATAGGTGTGAGGATAAAACACCGTGGGATTGATGGGCTAGTGGTGGGAATGGGGAGTTTGATAGATAATGACTTAGTCCACTATGTATGGAACCTATTTCTAGGTTTTCACCAACATACTTGTCCAAGGTGCTTGAATTTCCAAGTTTTCACCATTGGACGATTATTTTTCATTTCTTTTTTTTGTTTTTTGCTTGTTTTTTATTTTTTGTATTTTTCTGGATTTTCCAATTTTTATGGATTTTCTAGATATATAGGATCTGGGTCAGGCATATAACATCTTCATATGTATGATGTTTATAGGATCATTCAAGGGCTCACCTTCTGGTGTTGATAACTGATAGGCTCCAAAGCCAAAGCATGTTGTGACAATATAGGGGCCCAACCAAGTAGGCTTGAACTTGCCTTTCTTCTCTCGATGTTCTTGCACTTTCTGATTTTCCTTAAGGACCATGTCACCCACTTGGAATTTTATGGGATGGACCTTCTTGTTATAGCTCCTTTTGAGTCAATTCTGGTATGCAACCAGGTGATCATATGCCTTCTGCCTCTTTTCATCTAATAGGTCCAGTTGTGTGAGGCGTGTCATGCAATAGTCTTCATCTGTGGTGTAGTTCTTCATGGAAACACGCAATGATGGGAGCTCAACCTTGATGGGTAGAATGGCTTCAGCACCATATACAAGGGAATATGGGGTGGTTCCTGTGGGAGTGTGATAAGAAGTATGATAGGCCCAAAGGGTGAGATTTATTTGAAGGTGTCAATCATGACCAAAATCATTAACAACCTTCTTGATGATTTTGAGGATGGTTTTATTGGTTTCCTTAGCTTGGCCATTTCCTTGAGGGAAATATGGGTTGGAGAAACGATGGTGGATGTGGATTCTAGCACATAGATCATCCACATGTTGGTTATTAAAAGGTGTGTCATGATCGGTGAAGATGGTGGAAGGGATGCCGAAGTGGAAAATGATATGGTATAGGATGAACTTGGATATCTGAATGCAAGTGGTGAGGGTGAGAGGAATTTCTTCAATCCACTTTGTAAAGTATTTTGTGGCTGTTATGATATATTTATGTCCATCTGAGGAAAGGGGATTGATTAACCCAACAAGGTCGAAGCCCCAATATGAGAATGGCCAAGGTGGCGAAATGGCCTGCAAGTCTTGAGCTAAAGCATGAATCAGATTGGCATGCTATAGACATGGTAGACATTTCTTAATAAATTAATAGGTATCATGTTCCATTGTTGGCAAGTAATACCTGACTCTAAGCAACTACTTTTCTAGGATCATGCCACTCGTGTGGGCACTGCAAATTCTAGCGTGAACCTCTTGTAAAGCCAGGACAACCTTGTTCAAATCTAAACACCTAGAGAGGATGTTGTGATAAAGGGTGTTGGCTAAAAGACTGTAGCGGGAAGCTCTATGAATTAGGTTTTGGCATTGGGTGTTGGTGAGATGGGGAGATATGATATCATTTTTAAGATATGCATGAATGTCGTGGTTGTTTATGGTGTAAAATATGGATAGGGTTTAGAACAATGGGGGTTTGCACATAAAAAGAGACCCTAAACCAATATTTAACACATACATGAAATTCTAATGATAAGGAATATAAATTTGGAAATGCTTGCAAAGAATAATGAAATTAGATAAAATGAAATACATACCTCATAACATAGAAAATCTGGAAATACCTATTTTTTGGTGCATGTATCATGTTTTTGGAAATTTTGCAACTAGATTTGGAACATAAACATAGAGACAGAGAAAACCCAGAAATCTTTTTCTTTTCTAAACCACATCGACCTTGACCCAAATACAAGGGCAAAATTGTGCCCCTTTATGTTGACCTTGACCTACACTGCACTGACAAAAATTCTATTTGTGGATCCCAAATTTTTTTTGAAAAGGCTAAACAAATATGCTCTGCAACTCTTGAAACAACGATTGTAGATATTTGAAAATGGTGTTTTGGGGTGGCTATATAGGGTTTTGCCTTAGTCAAACCCCTGTTTTGGTGATTTCCACCTCCACGAATAGCCGAATGTAATAGAATATGTCTGTGTGTTGCTCGTAGGAAGAGCTTTGAATGTGCAATGTCAAGATCTAATCCTCTAGAGTAAAAACCTAGCATGAATTGAAATGAGAGATAAACGCATAGATTTGAATATGATAAAGAAAGCATACCAAGCCCCCAAGGCTAAAGTACTAGTTGATACCCCATGATTTTATCTTTAGAATGCTTGAATTTTGAAAAATGGTAGATCACGGAAGAAGGAATCTTTCTTTCTTCAAATGAATGTCCACAATAACTTGTCCACAAAATGCTTGCTTGGATCAAGGCATCATCATATCTTGTTCTCCTATATCATCCTATTGCAATCTTGCATCATATGCCATCTCCTCATAACTTATCAAAATGAAGGCAAAAGAGAGTGCTTATATAGAGATTCCAAGGCAAGGCTCCTAGGGAAATGTAAGGGCCCCTAATTCAAATTTCACCTCAAATTATGGTCCAATCACAATGGCCAACTAAGGAGGAAATGTATTAAATGAATTTTGAATAAAAACCCTTTTGCATTCGGATATGGAGGCCCATTTTTAATTTAGGGCCTTGCTATGATCCAAATTTGAAAGTGGGAACCAAAACCTGACAAAGGTCAAGGTCGACCTTGACCCTAACCTGAGATTTTTGGCCAGTCAACTTAGAGTTTCAGTGAAGTTTCTGGGTCGGCCAGAGACTTAGAATGATGGGGAAACATAACAAAATGCTGGAAAAGGGCATAGAGGCCTAGAAGAAATGTGACGAAGGCTAGGAGGACTAGTACATAGGTCCTACCTAGAAAATAGAGTCACAAAAAAGGGAATCAAGGAGAATCCTCATGATCCTAACCCTAATTTCACCTAGAAATAAAGAATCAAGTGCAGATGCATCCTAAATAAAAATCCATCATGAAAATGCACTAAATGAGGGTGCTAAACCTACCAAGGTGGAACTTCTTCCATTTTAAGGTGATACATTTAGCCCCCACTTTATCTTAGATATGACACTACGTGAATATGCAAGCTAAAGTAAGAAAACATCATAATAAATAAAAAGGATATAACCAAGTCCTCAATGTAGAGATCCTACAAAAAACCATTAGTACCTACAACCTGCAGCACACAAGGTTAATAAAAATCCATAAATCACCTAAGACTTACTAAAATTAAATTGAGAAGTCCATAGATCCCCTTATGCCCTCCTATTTCGGCTTTCTATTTCTGAAGGGTGAAACAAGGTGATAAGAATAGCCCTATACATTAGATATGCAATTTTTTGAAAAAAGGCCTTTTCCTAAACTAGTTAGAAGGATTCCTACCCTTCCTAAACTGATTCAAGGATTTAGGTATCTGAATCATGATTCCAACAATGCAGACGACACTGAAAATGGAGCTATAGAACTCAAGTTATGATAAAAAGAGTGGATGTTTATCTAAAAGCATATGAAGGGAAATTCAAATTTAACATAAACAAACCCTAACAAAAACCCTAATTTTGATCTATAAATAAGGGAAGAGAGCACATACCTACTCATTCTTACCATTTTTAGATTTTAGGAGACAAAGAAGGAAAGAGCAGATAGGATGCCCCCAGTTGATAGTACCGGTGTAGATGTGCATCTTCTCCATGTATCACCATTGAGATCACGATGACCTCCACATGCCCATATAGAGATACCACCTCTAAGACCTAGACATAGTGAGTGTGGAGAGAGTATTCACTCCATGCTCACGCCATCCAGACCCTTCAGTGATACCCAAGAGGGAGATCCAGGTATAAAAAATGTATTTGATTTAAATATTTAACTTAATTTGTGAAGAAAAAGGACTAAAAGATAAATATATTTTAATTCTACAGCTAGCGTAGCGGAGTGGAGGAGATTTGTATCTAAAGTCCTAAATGGTACCTGCCTTTCCTATCAACTATCAACCAGTGAGTGAGAGTTCCCCATTGGTCATAGAGATCTCGACAGGAATGTCAATATCTTTTCTTGTGTCCAACAAGAGCTGAGGTTATGTAGAGAAAGAGAGGAGAGGTTGATGGCTGACCTACAAAGATCATAGGAGTGTGTATATGAGCTTAGCATATCGAAGAGCCACTTGCAGAGTATTATACAGAGACCTTCATCTTCTCATCATAGATCAAAGAGATCTGGGAGCCATCAACCACCAGAGTATAGGGATAGAGAGAGTGATAGATAGGGCATTGTGCCACATATGTATCAAACTCAAAAGAATTTATAAATGAAAAACTCTCTTTGCTAGTTAGTTCTGTGATTGATTATTATATTTTCACCAATAACATAAAACTTAACAGAAATAAATAATGTGTATAAATGTATTCAAATGTAATTTTCTAAAATCACATATCCTATAAAACAAACATAGCTATTTTATAAGGAATACATAAATACACAAGAAAATAAAGATGTACTAGGGATAATAACATTTGAGATGCATAATATTGATAGGTTCCTTAAAAGGCACACCATCCATATCAGCAATTTTGTAAGCACCTAAACCAAAGTCCTCAATTACAACAAAAGGTCCAAGCCAATTAGGGCTAAACTTTCCTTTTTCACTAGGTAAAGCATTCACATTTCTTTGATTCTCATATAATACTAAGTCACCCACTGAAAATGATTGTTCAATTACTTTATGATTATATTGCTTCTGAAGTGATTTATGATAAGCCTTTATATGTTCCAAAGCATTTATTTGTTGTTCATCCAACATTTCTAATTCTTGTAATCGTTGTTCTCAAAATGTATCTGTGTCAATTATCCCATGAAATGAAACACGTAAAGAAGGTATTTCCAATTCCAAAGGCATAATAGCATCAGTACTGTAGACAAGATTATAAGGATAAGTACTCATGGCAATACAAACACTAGTCCTATAAGCCCATAAAGCATAGGTAAGTTGGGTATGTCAATCTTTCACATGCTTATTAATTGTTTCCCTTAGAATTTGTTCAATGGCTTTATTTGATGCTTCAGCTTGACCATTAGATTGAGGATAATAAGGAGTCAAAAATATATGTTGAATTTGATATTTCTCTAAGAATTTTGTGACTTCTTTATTCTTAAAAGAGGTATCATTATCTAAAACTATCGTCGAAGAAATACCAAATCGTGTTATAATATTGTTAAGAATGAAATCACAATTAACATCCGCAGTAGTTGAACGAAGAGGGATAGCTTCCACCCACTTCGTAAAGTAATATGTAGCTGTCAGGATGTACATATGTCCTTGAGAAGAAGCTGGTGAGATTTTTCCAATAAGATCAAAACCCCAAATACTAAAAGGTCATGGAGCAACTTGATTACGAAGCTCACGAGCAGGAGCATGAATCAAATTACTATGCTGCTAACATTGAGGACATTTCTTAAAAAACATGAAGGACATTATTTTCCAATAATATCCCATTCTAAGAAGTTTATTGACTAAAGGTTTTCCACCAAAATGTCCCCCACAAGAACCAGAATGAGCTTCTGCCAAAGCTACTAGAATTTTGGTTCTACTAGGACATCTTAATAGCAAACCATCATAAGAGCATTTGTAAAGCGTATCTCCTAAAATGTTATAACATGTTGCAAGCTTCCTAATATGATTATGCATGTTTCTTGTTGTTGATTCAGGAAAAGTACCATCTTTCAAAAAATGAAAGATATGAGAATGCCAATCATCCAAATGCAAATTGAAACAATCAAAGGTAACCTTATTGGAAATTTTAGGGTTTTTAAGAGTATGTATATTAAATTGAAATTTTTTAGTGTTATTCTCAAGATAAACCAAGGAAGTTACGCTTTTCATGGCGTCTGCATGTCGATTATCTTTCCTAGGTAAAGTTTGAATCATATAAGAAGAGAATTGTGAAAGAACATCAAGAGCCAAATCTCTATATTGTATCATTTTATCATTATTAGTCAGATAACCTCCTTTAATTTGTTCCATAATCAATTGTGAATCTCCATAAATTTCAAAGTCTTTAATGTTAAGGGATGAAGCTACTTGTAAGCCGGCTATAAGTGTTGGAAAGTTGACTATACTAAAGTATATGACTATATTTAGTGTTTTCATTATGGAAACAAAGTCATATGAAGTTTTGGAGTCAACACATACTATAGAAGATCAGAAATATGGCTAACTATGGAAGACTAGATAGATAGCAGAGCACCAGGTGAACAAAGCATTAGCGTACGTGCATATGATAGAGTTATGAAATGCACCCTTGAAGATAAGCTTCTAAGTATGTATTCATGCTAAGTCTAAGAGCACATGATGATATGAGTCAGTATGAGGAATTTATAGTTAGATGAAGTGGCACAGACAGTGAGTGGAAGAACAGAACAGAGTATAGGGCCAACTGTTTGTATTTTGATTAGTGCTTGTAATATTATTTTGTAAAGGCTATGCACCTATTGTATTTAGGTCATATACATGTTAATATGATTATATGTAAACATGCTTGAGCCAATTAAATTGGAAGCGTTGTATGTAATTAGTTATAGGCCGACTTGATGAAGAGTTTTGTATGTGCATATAAATAAGACATGCGCCTTTGTAATTAAGTATTGCATGAGATATAGAAATTGGTAAGAGAAGAGAAAAGGGATGTGAAGAGCAGTTGTATGTTGTAGTGCTTTACAAGAGGCTAAATCATAAGCGCATAAAAGGAACTGATCAGACAAGCAGTGTCACAGTAATAGTTCACCTTGAAGATATAGTGTGTATCTGAGATCCAGATGGTTGTAGCCTTCACCACTTGAGTAGTGAGCTCTAGGATAGTGTGTCCCCACCCCTAACAGGGTTAATTTTAAAAGAATCCTAACAGGTTCTGACCCTTGACTAGTTCACTGTACTAAAAGCATTGTAAAGAACAACTCCTAACAGGGTTGCAAGATCTTCTAACAGGGATCATAAAACACTAGTGCAGTTCTTAGTGGGTGTCAATTCCCACTGGGGTTTTGACCTATTTGGGTTTCCTCATAATCATATTTGGTGTTATGTGTTGTGGTTGTTTATCTTACTTGCATTGATATTCATTTCAATACACAAGTAACTAAGTTAAGATTCAAGAGTAAAGAAAATGTATTAATATATGGAACACTGATTCACCCCCCTCTCAGTGTTCCCATTCCTAACAATTGGTATCAGAGCTCTGGTCCTTTGAAGATAAGTTTAACCACTTGAGGAGATCATGGATAAGGGATAAATGAAACATCTAAAAAAGAATCTTGAAGTAGCACTTGAAGACCTTGATAGATCAAAAAAAGAAATTGAAGAGTTGAAAGAAAAGGTTAGTGATTCTCATGCAGTCATCAAAAAGCTAAGAAAAGATTTGAAAGACTATTCCACTAGTGATTTGGGAAAAATGGTTAAAAAGCTAAATGAGGAAAACACATCTTTGAAAGATCAGATTGAAGAATTGGATGAAAAGTTACTTAATAATCAAGAAGCCTATGAAGAACAGATCAAAGAAAACAAGCAGTTGGATGAAGAACTAAGGCAAGCTAACATGAAAATATTGGAATTAGAAAACATCAAGAAGCAAGTAGAATCTGAATCGACTAAATCAAAGAATCATATTGAAAAATTGCACACAAGAAAGGATCTAATAGAATCACAGTTGTATGCATAGAAGGTTAGAGGAGACACCAATGGTATTGGATTCAATGAAGCACACAATCAGATCAATGACATGCAAGAAAGAAAGAAAGCATCAGAAGAATCTTCAGAAGCTAAGAAGATAGGAAATCATACAGAAGCTAAAGCTAAACCACCCAAGGATGAGCGCAAGCTAGTAAACAAGACATTTTATGCTTGTAACAAACATGGGCACATAGAAAGAAATTCTAAAGAGGTAAGACCATTCAATGGTTACTCTTATTCATATAATAAGTTTGGTCATAGAGCTATGAATTGTAGATCAAATCAAAATTAGAAAGATCAGAGAAGTCATCCACAACAAAATGTAATAAATTCTCATAACATCACATGTCAGATATGCAACTATATTGGTCACACATCTAGACAGTGCAGTATGGTAGCCCATATGAATGCACCAAGGAATATGAGGCCTCTATTCATTTGTCACTCATGTAACAAGGCTAGACACATCTCAAAGTTCTTCAGAACAAGAGCACAAAGACAAGAAATCCCTAAAAATTCAAAAGGATCAATTTTGGAAGAAGCAGGAGAAGTCAAATTTGTGCAAGCTTCAGAAGATGCGAGCTTGATTTGGAAGGAAGAAAAGAAGGACAATGTTGATGAAATAGTTGAGGATGCATCCGCAATGGACGCACATCCTATTTATGGTTAAATGACCTTCATGGTCATAGGGGGAGCTAAATTAGCTCTAGACCCCTATGCGGCTGGTATACTCACCCTCAGAGTATGTGCCTTGGACTACAACTATTTGGAGACTATATGATGCAGTATGCGAGAGCACACTGCCTGATTGATAGCGGAGACAAAGAATGAAATTTCCTGTTGCACTATGTATTTACACGGCAAGCATTAATGGTGAAAAAGTTACTTTATAGCCATCAGAGATTTATTATTCACACATTGCATTCTAAGTTGAGTGTTTGGAGAGCACATCAGATCAAGTAGTTGAGTTAAGAAGTGTTGTAGTCAAATTTATCAGCGAAGAAGAAAGATTGATCATTGGATTCCCTAGTTCAAACACGATGATTCAGAAACCCTTGGAAACCTTTGTGAAATGATAATTCAACTAATTCATGGCTACACAAGTTGTATTTGATGTTGCTAAAAGAGAGAGATATGTGTTTAAGAAGCATCTGTTCAAGTCCACTTTAGATGACCTAGAAGGAGACTTTTTCTAGAACCCCAATGGGTGTCATGCATGTAGAGGACATATGTGCTTACATCTATTGTAAGAAAGAGCCAGTTGGTTTGGATAGGATTAGGTCACACCTAGAAACAATAATGAATTTGGATGAAATTTTCACTGTTGCATTTGTGCACCTTGAGAATCATCCAATCATTGAATATGCTACTGCATATGAGTTTTAGAATCGGAGTGGATTAAGATTCTGTTAAGTAAGATTCATGATGACTTATTCTGGATAGGATAAGTCCTTGTAAGAATAACCACTTATCTCATTCATGAGATGACAGGACTCTCAAAATCAGGCGCCATTCTTCCAATTGGAAAAGATGTTAGGAAACTAGTAGAACAGGCATGTAAATCCCACAATGATAGGCACAGAATGACCATTGAGCTAATTGAGGAGAAAGACATCAAATTGATGTCTATGATACTTGGGTATAGGTTTCAACATACAAACAAGGTTAATAGTGTGTTTGCAGCCACTATTCTAGCAGCCATCAGATTGATAAGAGAAAATGGAGATTTCAATTTGTGTGAGATCTTCGCGCACAATTGATAGATAACATAAGGTAAATTAAGCATGATAAGAGTAAGATTTTCAGATTTGGATCACTTATCATATATATGTACTTCCACATAGTCGGTAAAGTATCAAACTTGTATCTTGACAAGAGTCTTCCTACAATGCCACAAATCTCATTCAAGGCATCTATTGAAATAACCTTGAAGGATTACATAGAGTTAGAACTCAAAACATTCAGGATAAAAATGCAGATGAGGTACAGGATTCCTAAAAGTATAGTTGAGAAGTACAAAGATAGTATATGTTTCATGGTGGAGACAGATACCACTTGTATGAAAGCAATGGAACCAAGAACCAAATGGATTCATCCACTTGGGTATGAAGTGGAGGAACACATCTTAGAGGAAAATGCACAAGTCCTCCTCACAGTGCCAAAGGATCCCAATGAGCCTAGATGGGGTACCTATGAAGAAAAGACAAGGCAAGTTGATGTAGTTCTTAATAGTGGTGCGACCAAGAGGAAAACTTCCAAAATTACCTCAGAAATACTGAAGATTCATGGTGTGACACAAGTTGACTTGGATAATGCAAGGGAAGCCAAGATTTCCATACAACTTGAGAATGCACCCACTGGTGAAGCAAAAGATGAGAAATCAGATGATCCTAAGGAAAAGAAGAGCAAAACTACTGAGAGCAACCCTGTGCCCTTAGATACAGTTGATGTAGAGTCCACATCACCTCCGGATTATAAAAATATGCCACAGAGGAAGAAGGAAACCAACACAAGCCATCCATCCTCTAGGACAACCAAAAATTCAAGGAACACTCAAGCACCTCCTGAGGTAGGTTTCAAACCAAGTCTTCAAGTATTGAAAATTAGGATAGTTGATGAAGGAAGAATTGATCAGATAGGGAAATTATATGATATGTACAATGAGATTGATAAGTTAGAGATCCATGGTATGATAATAAAACATATGATTAAGTTCAAGAAGACAGTCTTGGAACTTAAAACAGTCATTCTAGACAAAGTATGGAACATTTTAGAATTCTTGAAGAGACAGGCTATTGAGGAAGACCTCAAAATAAGGGAAAAGATTTTAGATGAAAGCCTCTCTATATGCTCATTAGAAGAGAAAACACTATTGTTAGATCTAGTGAATCCGCACCTAAGAACAAAACTAAGAACTCTACAAATAATGGATAAAGACTATGAGTTGGTAGCAAAAGAGACTGAGAAAGCATTTGAGAAAGTTTTCTTAAACAGACACATGTATCCACCTTCTACACCCACAACTCAAGTGCCCTCCAAGCAATCCAAGGAGTCAGACATAAAAAATGCACCTATAACAGGTTCATAAGAATCAATACCCTCAATGATAGTGTCTACAAATGAAGTAAAGTGTGCGCCCATACCCAGAACACAAGAAGATGACACAATAATGATTGACAATGTGGAGATATCAATGGCAGCCACTGAAAAAAACTTGGACAAATTTAAGGAAGCCTTTGTGACTATACAAGAGGTAGAAATACTATGTGGTGATAATTCACCTAAGCAGCAAGAAGAAGTTTTGATTGAGGATCTAATAGGTAAAGAAGAGGAGAAAGAAGAAGAAGAGGAGAAGGAAAAAGAACCAATAGATAAACCCTATGTTGAAATGCCAATAAGGATAAAGATAGAAGTGATGGAAAACATACCTATCACTCCTATGCCATCAGCATCATTGTTGTCAAGTTTGACCCCTAATACTACAAGCTTGGATTCATGGGGAGAAGAAGACCTGATCAAGATCAGTGTCCTTTCAATGGAGAAGGCTAAGGAGAAACAAGTGATGAGAAACCCTCTATTTGTTGAATCAGTCAATATCCTGAATAGTCTACTGCCAGAAGAGAAGAAGGTGACAAAGGTACATTCTATGGATGATGTCAATACCATCCTAACAAGCTTCAAAACTAACTTTTCTAGCCTGGAAGAATCAGCAGCCAAAGTAGCAGAAGGAAATGATCTAAAGAAGAGGCCGAATGAGCTAATAAGTAACTTCAAACTTGACCATAGCTCTCTCAAGGTTGGTCAAGCTTCACTAAAGGAGATTGCATCTCAAGGAAGGAAAATCAAAGCTGATTGCATGAATCAAGACAAACTGACCACAGACCTCTACAAAAAGATTCAAGAAGCAAAAGCCATGATAGATAAAGTAAGGAAATCAGTAGAAGATCATTCCTCTGATATAAATATGTGTAACAATGTGTACCAAGGACAAGTGGACAAAATAGAATAGGCAAAGTAAGAAATGTCCAAGATAAGGGCAAGGCAAACACAGCTAAGAAATGCTCTTGCACCCTCATTAGATGTCTTGAACCAGAACATCAAGGAGATCGATGCCACTATGGTGACATATGATCAAGGTCCAAGTACATATTTGGAGAAGATGGAGAAGTTAACATATGTTTTTTGCGCCCATCTCCAGACAATAGACTCATTGAAGAAATTTTGGTAGAATGAGATTGCTAACCTAAAGATAGCATATCCGGATGTCTTCACTTTGTGAGTACTTGTAGATACATTTTTTTTAGCACCTTTGTCATTAATGTCAAAGGGGGAGTATAGTATGTAGAAGAAATAATATAGATCTTTGTATATGATGTAAAGAAAATTATAGTACATAGTGAAAGGGGAGATATAAGTTAGAGTATGTATTAGAAAATTTTGTATAAGGATAAAGTTAGTAACTTTTCCCTATTCCTTTGTTTCCATTAATGACAAAGGGGGAGATTGTTGGCAAGTTGACTATACTGAAGTATATGACTATATTTAGTGTTTTCATTATGGCAACAAAGTCATATGAAGTTTTGGAGTTAGTGCATAATGTAGAAGATAAAAAATATACCATGATGATATGAGTCAGTATGAGGAATTTACAGTCAGATGAAGAGGCACAGACAACGAGCTGCAGAATAGAACAAAGTACAGGGATGACTATTTGTATTTTGATTAGCGCTTGTAATATTGTTTTGTAAAGGCTATGTGCCTATTGTATTTATGTCATAGACATGTTAATATGATTATATGTAAACATGCTTGAGCCAATTCAATTGGAAGCATTGTATGTAATTAGTTATAGGTCAACTTGATGAAGAGTTTTGTATGCGCATATAAATAAGACATGTGCCTTTGTAATTAAGTATGGCATGAGATATAGAAATTGGTAAGAGCAGAGAAAAGGGATGTGAAGATCAGTTAGAATGTTGTAGTGCTTTACAAGAGGCTAAATCATAAGTGTACAAAAGGAACTGATCAGACAAGCAGTGTCATAGCAATAGTTCACCTTGCAGATATAGTGTGTATCTGAGATCCAAAAGGTTGTAGCCTTCACCACTTGAGCAGTGATCTCTAGGATAGTATGTCCCCACCCCTAACAAGGTTAATTGTAAAAGACTCCTAACAGGGTCCAACCCTTGACCAGGTCACTGTACTAAAAGTATTATAAAGAACAACTCCTAATAGGGTTGCAAGATCTTCTAACAGGGATTATAAAACACTAGTGTAGTTCTTAGTGGGTGTCAATTCCCACTGGGGTTTTTACCTATTTGGGTTTCCCCATAATCATATTTGGTGTTATGTGTTGTGGTTTTTTATCTTACTTGCATTGATATTCATTTCAGTACACAAGGAACTAAGTTAAGATTCAAGAGTAAAGAAAAAGTATTAATATATAGAACATTGATTCACCCCCCCCTCTCAGTGTTCCCATTCCTAACAATAAGAGTTTCATACTCTGTAATATTGTTAGTACAAGGAGAATTCAATTTATATGATATATGGATCACCTTTTTTGTAGGAGGGATCAAGATAATTCCAACACCAGAACCTGTCTTACATCTAGATCTGTCAAAATATAACTCCCAAACATCATCATGTTTAATAGCTAGAATATTTTCATTGGGGAATTCTATTGAAGTAAAGCATATATCAGAATGAGGACAAGAAGATTCAGCCAAATAATCTATTAAATATTGTCATTTAATTGACTTTTGAGAAATGAAATTAAGATCAAATTCTATAAGTAACATCACCCACTTTGCAAGATGGCTAGAGAGATCAGTTTTTGAGAAAAGATGTTTCAAAGGATCAAATTTAACAATCACATTGACTTTAATATTTAATAGATAATGCCTGAGTTTCTGACAAGCATAAACTAAACCTAAGCATTGTCTTTCCAAATCTGTATATCTTGTTTTGTAATCGAGTAAAGTATGACTAATGTAGTACACAGGTCTTTCCTTACCTTCACTATCATGTTGAACCAACAACACACTCACCACATTTGGAGTGGCTGAAGTATACAGATAAAAGGGTTTATCAAATTGAGCAGGTTACAAAATAGGAGGATTGGTGAGATACTCCTTAAATTTCTCAAAGGATTGTTTACATTCTTCATTCCAAGAGAAAGTGGTATCCTTTCTAAGCAAGGAAGTAAAAGGAACAGTTCTATCAGCTAAGTTGGAAACAAAGTGACGAATAGCTTGAATTTTTTCTTGTAAACTTCGTAACTGAGAAATGTTCTTAGGAGGAGGCATATTAACAATAGCTTTAATCTTTTCAGTATCTACCTCTATGCCTCTCTTAGAGATTATAAACCCCAATAATTTACCAGAATCAACTCCAAAGGAACATTTCTTAAGATTCAATCTCATATTGTAACTTCTAATCCTTTCAAATATATGTCGTAAACTACTAACATGACCTCCTCTTTGTATAGATTTTTCCAAGATATCATCCACATAATCCTCAAGATTCTTATGAATGTAATCATGAAAAATCAAAGTCAAGGCTCACTGATAAATTTCTCCCGCATTTTTTAATCCAAAAGGCATCATGACCCAACAAAATGTTCTCCAAGGTGTTATAAATGCAATCTTAAATAGATCTTCAGGAGGAATAAAAATCTAATTATAGCCCAAAAAGCCATCCATAAAATATAATAAAGCACGACCCACTATTGAATCCATAATCATATCAATATTAGGTAATGGGAAATCATCTTTTAAGGATGCTTTATTTAAATCTCTAAAGTCAGTACATATTCTTATCTTATTTTCTCCTTTTGAAAAGGGCACAATATTTGAAATCCAATCTGAGTAATCAATAGAGCAGATGAATCCAACATCCAATAATCTTTTAATTTCAGCCTTAACTAATAAGACAATTCCTCGATTCATCTTTTGGATTTTATGCTTCACAGGTTTAACATTTGGTTTGAGAACAATATTGTGAGTAACAATATTAGAATCTATACCTGGCATATCCGAATATGTCCAAGAAAAAATATCCTTAAATTCAAGTAAAAGGGAAACCAACTGATCATGTTCATCTTGATTCAAACATTTCCCAATTTTTATCATCTTCTCAATCATTTTCATCCATTTGAACCTCAACAGTCTCAGTTATTAGCAAATTACTTTGTATCAAAGAATCCATTGGTAAAGGAGAAATATTTTTTTCATCATGTTCTCCAAAATAAGCTTCTATATTTAGACAATAGGGCTTTTGTCTTTTATGATGAAACATGGGTAGATTCTCATAAGCTCCTAAAAAATCTGCTAAGGCTTCATCTTCGGGAAAAAAATCTAAGATAGGTTTTTGATCCATGTCAAGGAGGAGTGGGTTAACAATAAGAAGATGGAGCTATAGTTTGTTTAATCTCAAGTGGCCTTTTAGGCTCTTTACTTGGTTGGAGAGGTTTGGAAACTTTAGCATATTTTTTATTTAAGCAAGGATTCGGCACATCATCCTATTGTTATAAATGAACCTAACCTTGTAATGAAGAGTAGAAGGAACTACATGCATAGTATGTAACCAAGGTCTACCTAAAAGAATATTATAATTGAGAGGTCCAGGCATAACATGAATAGGTGTATTGAGAATAACTTGACCAACTTTAATAGGTAATGTAATAATGCCCAAAGTTCTCTTTGTAATATTATCAAATCCATGAATAGGGACATTATCAGGTTGACTAGTTGTAAGATCAACCTTAATTTCCTTAAGCATATCCATGCTACAAACATTAAGCCCAAATCCATTGTCAATTAATGTTCTATGAATGATACTCTGATTAATAGAAACAGCAACCATAAGAGCATCATATTGATTCTGCACCTCAACAGAATGTAAATCATCATTGGTAAACACAGTAGGAGGTATAGAAGGCATAGTATGCATGCACTCCAAAAAGGAATTAATGTTCTCTTGGTTAGGAGGTGAAGCAGGAAGGGTAGATAAAGCCTTTTGCAATGCTTAATGATATGTCAAGGAAGTTTGAAGCAATTCCCATAAAGATATCTTAGCAGGAGTAGCACGTAATTGTTCTACTAAATCATACTCCTTAAAGGAAGATGGCAACCTAGGGAATTGAGGAAGCATAGGTTGAGAAGGAGGTAAAGAAACTAGAACAGTATGCTGAGAGTTATTTCGTGTGTGATAAGCATGTGAAATAGAATCCATGTTATCAAATAAATCCAAAGGATCTCTAGGTTGACCCTTAATTGTTATTCGAGGACATCCTTTTACCATCAACAAAGGTTTAGGATAGAATATTCTAGGTGCATCAATGTTGCAAATAGTGGAACATGAAGGTAACCATGCACACACCCTATGGTAAAGGTCAATTGAAGAGGTTGTAGAGGAGGATGAAATAGGATTAGGATCAATGGAGATCTTATTCAAACAATTTTCATCCTCACTTCCATGTGTTAGAATAACTGAGAGGGGGGCGAATCAGTTATCCAGTGTCCCAAAAAAAAATGTATAATTCAAAACTATTTCTTCAATTTCTTCTCATTGGTAAACACTAAATACTTTCACTGACTATGCTTTTACCGATTACCAGTCTAATACTATAATAGTTTACCGATCAAATCTGACATGTAACATGTAAAGAATGATAACAAACAAATATCACAATCAACACATAACATGAGATTTAACGTGGAAACCCTGTAAAGGGAAAAACCACCTGGGACCGGCAACCCAAAATTGTTCACTCTTTTGAAGTGAGGTCAATTAAGACCCAACCTTGTTAAAGGTTTACAAACACACTGTCAGGTGTGACCTTGTTAGAGGATTTTAAACTAGAAGTTATTGTCCAACCAGCATTCACTATGGGTTTGACAGGATAACAATGTTCATTCTATGAATGATACATCATAAGACTTTCAAAGTCCACTAGGTTAAGAGATTTTGACTATATACAATGGTTAAATATGTAATAGTAAATGACCTGCCTTAATACAACTTCAATTGCAGATTACAGATCAATATTTAGTCCATACAAATCCTTCTGATCAATATTTCACTTCAGATTCAATACTGTATCAACTTACTATCCGTTTGTAATTGCTCTTTGTAGCTCGGTAATTGTTCTGTAGCTCAGTTCTTACTTAACCAGTATGATCAGAATGCATGAAAACCTTGTTCACGCGATATTCCTATAGTTTCTACCTCTTTTGACTTTTTAATAAGAAATTATGTTCTCTTATGTAGACGAGTAAATCATTTTCTTCTCCACCATTAGATTTTTCTGCTTAACCACATTCATATATTTTTCCACTTCAAACTTTCTCGGTACTTGTGTCAATAATATGTTTGATTTTCATCCTTTAGATCTTTCCTGGATTTCGTTAGTCGTCGATCTGTGTAACAAATATTATCTGTTACCTCAATGTTATACTCTTGCCATCTCATCAATCTTATTGGCTAAACTAATCATTCAATTCATTCTATGTCACTCGGTTAACAAAGAAATGCGTCGGTGAACATTGCTCGGTTAATACTGCAATCAGTATACACTATACTCTATCAGTGTATACTAGAAATGCTTCATTTACCAAAAACACTACTTTGTGTCTTTCATCTCTACACTTCATCATAGATGAATGCAACATAATAAAGTCAATATCATCAAGTCATAGACTCATCAACAAGTTACTCAATGTGTTCCTTATCCTCATCTGTCATGTACATCTTTCCTCATGTAGATTTTTCTGTTCTTCATCTTTTCCACCTTTCTTCAGATGTCTCGGTATAGTAACTTACAAGATAAGTGTTGTCAAACTAGTTGACATCAATGACAACATAATACTGGTTTAATCATATTACATATCTAATCAGCAACTCCTCAGTGATCTTTAATCACATATTCTTCAATTAGATTCCAAATTAGTTGTAGTTCAACAATCTCTCCCTTTGGCATTGATGGCAACTCAAGTAATATAAAATGTACCATACACATACCAATCATATATTCTACAACTTTCTGAACAAAATTTTGTAAGTCAAATAGAATTAATATGTTTAATCACTATGTTACTAAACAAGCATTAAATAGTACAGCATTACCATTATGTAGTTGTGATCTTTTCAGTTCTCCTATTCCTGCTTCTATTCTCTGTAACTGATCTTCAATACTCTGTCTCATTTAGATTGTCTCTCCCTTAGATAATTCTCGTCAATACTTGATCCTTTTCATAGCTTGTTCCTTTTCATATTGTTTATCTCTCCCTTTGATAGAAATGCCAAAGAAACAAATAAACAAACAATTTTGTCTTCCTCTGTATCTTCTGAATACTGAAATTCCAATTGGTTCAAGTTCTCAAACTTAATCACAACCTTGAACATGATTCAAAGTGTGAATTATGTTGCATCAACATGAATGATCTTCTGTTAAAGGTAGGCTGATGCAACAACCAGATCACTTTACTAATCATGGATCGGTAAAGTTTATGGTTAACCTCTATAGTTTCATCCTCCTTTGTCAATTTGCATCTAGTAGCCATCGGTGTTCCCACAGGTTTAGCATCTTCCATGTAAAATGTCTTCAGTACTTCCTTTATGTACTTAGATTGTGTGATGAATATTACATCACTCTGCTGAATCACTTGTAGTCCAAGAAAGAACTTAATCTCTCTGAACATAGACATTTCAAATTCCTTTTGCATTTCATCAGCAAATGCCTTGCAGACAAGATCTGAGCCTCCAAAGATAATGTCATCAACAAATATTTCAGCAATGATAATAGTATCATCAGTATCACCTTTCACATATAGATTGTTATTTTCAATTGTTCTAACAAATCCAATACTTAACAAGTAAGTATGCAGCCTTTCATACCATGTTCTCGGTGCTTGCTTCAATCCATATAAAGCTTTATGTAATCTACATACCATGTCTTTATTGTCGGGATCACCAAATCCTTTAGGTTGTTCGATGTAGACCTCTTCTTCAAGTATATTATTCAAAAATGTTGACTTCACATCCATTTGATAAACTTTGAATTTATTGTGTGTAGCATATGCAAGTAGCATTCTAAATCCTTCTAATCTAGCAACAGGTGCAAATATTTCACCATAGTCAATGCCTTCTTCTTGTGCATATCCCTTGCATACCAATCTATCTTTATTTCTTGTGACTTCACCATTTTCATTCAATTTATTCCTATATATCCACTTAGTACCGATAACATTTTTATCTTTTGGTCGGGGTACTAAGGACCAGGTTTTGTTCTTCTCTATTTTCTCTATTTCCTTCTTCATTTCATTAAACCATTCTTCATTCTCTAATGCAACTTTCACAGTTTTAGGTTCAAATTCACAAATTAAACATGTACCTTGTCTTTTTTTGCTTCTAGTTTGCATTCTAGCATGTCTATCTCCAATGATTTGTGTTTCAGGATGATGTCTTCTGACAAAACTAGCCAAAACTTGATTTCTCCTTTCTTGCTCATCCTGTTCAAGGTCATTTCCTTGCTCGGTAGCTCCATCTTGTTCCTCGGTTTGTGTTGCTTGTTGTCCTGCATTGTTTCCCTACTAACCGATTGTCATAGTTTGCGATGTTGGTAGATACTCTGGATGTTCAATGTAAGTGAATCTACCATAGTCTTCTGGTTCCTTTGTACTTTCTTCTATGTGCTTGTCATCAAACTCATCAACACAAACATTAGTACTTTCAACTATCTTATTTGTAACCTTATTCAAACATTTATATGCTTTACTTGTAGTGGAATATCCCAGAAATATCCCTTCATCTCCTTTAGAATCAAATTTTCCATTTCTCTCATCTTTCAAAATAAAGCATTTACTTCCAAAAATTTTGAAATAACTTACAGTAGGTTTATGTCCAAACCACAGTTCATAAGGTGTTCAGTTGGAGTCCTTCAGTTGTACTCAGTTAAGAAAATACACAGCTGTACTGATAATTCCCTCCAATATGTCTAAGCAGCATTCTTCTGTATCATCAATGTTCTAGCACAATCAATTATAGACTTGTTCCTCCTTTCAGCAATGTCATTTTGCTGAGGTGTCCTCGATGCAGATACCTGTCTTTTGATTCCATGCTCATTACAAAAATTAGTAAATTCATCAGAGATAAATTCACCTCCTCTATCAGATCTTAAGCATTTTATTTCCTTTCCGGTTTCTTTCTCTACCTTAGCTTTGTACCACTTAAACATTTTGAAAGTTTTAGATTTCTCTTTCAAGAACATAACAGTCATCAGTCTAGTATAATCATCAACAAAAAGAATAAAATATCTATCACCAGAACAACTCTAAGTTCTCATTGGACCACATAGATCAGTATGAACCAACTCAAGTATCTTCTTTGTTGAATAGTCTTTTCTTTTAAAACTAGACTTAGTCATCTTACCTTTCTGACATTCATGGCACATGGCATGATCAGGTCTTGTTAAGTTAGGCAATCCTCTAACTCTTTTCTTTCTACTAATCTTGATCATGTTGTCAAAGTTCACATGGCATAACCTTCTGTGCCACAACCAAGCATCTTCATCCTTTATTAACAAACAAGAAGACTAATCCATATCAAGATAGAATAGATTACCTCTGGATTGTGTACCAGTTCTGACAAGTCTTCCTCCATCATCATAGATCTTCACCTTTTTTCTCTCAAAAGCCATTCAGTGGCCTGAATTGTTCAACTAAGCCACACTTAACAAATTATAGTTCAATCCATCTACCCAGTATGCATTCTCACATTGTAATCTATCATTGATCATCAGTGATCCTTTACCTCTTACCATACAAGGTGCATCATTTCCCATTCTCACAGATCCTCCATTATATTCAACAAGATGATCAAACTTCTCTACATCACTGGTCATATGATGTGTATAGCCACTATCTATGATCCATGTATCATTTCTGCTTACTTTAGAGATCAGTGATGTCTCTTCATGTTTCTCTTCCTCCTCTGAGTCATCTTTCATAGCAACAAATACAACTTCTATATCATCATCAGAATTAGATTCAGTTTCAATATCTTCGTCTATGTAACATACCTTTTTGCCTTTTTCATCTCGGTTGTCTCTGTTGTTGTGTCAGTAGCCACTGTTGACTCTTCTCCCATAGCTTCCTTCAAATCGGTCTTTGGATCTATCATCATCTTTCTTCTAATGACATCTAGCAGCAATGTGACCGACTTCTTTACAATTAAAGCATGCTAAAGGTAGCTTACCTCTATACCTTCCTTTTCCTTTGGGCAATCTTCTAGCCATAAGTGCTTCAAGCTCATCAAGTTCATCATCGGTATTGTCATCACTATCACAATTCTTACTATTCCTGCTAGATTTTCGAATCTTCAAAGAAGACATGAAAGCGGATTCAATAGAAGGAACAACATTGTTATCAAATTTGTTTAATTCAAAGGTTGTAAGTTTACCAATCAGAGTGTCAAGATTAAGGTTGGATGTACCTCTTGTTTCATGAATTACAGAAATCCCGATTGCATAAACTGGTAGAAAAGTTCTAAGAATCTTGCTTATCACTGTTTCATCATCAATTACTCCATCAAATGCTCTAATAGCATGTACCACCTCTTTGAGTCTATTTGAATATTGGACAATGTTCTCACCTTCTTTCATTCTCATGTCATCAAATCTGCCTCTCAGACTTTCAGCTCAGGCTCTTTTGACATTCAGATCTCCACTATATATTTGTGTTAATTTATCCCACATTCCTTTAGCAGTCGTGCATGTCTTGATGTCTTCAAATTCAGCGTCCATACAACCAGCAACAAGTTCCATCATAGTAACATTGTGTTCATGCTTGTCCTTCAATTGATCAAGAGTTAAGGGACAAGCAGGAGGTTGTATGTAGCCATTCTCCATCAGATCTAGTGCAAAGTTCCCAATTCTAGATATGTGCAGCTTCATTCTGCTTTGCCATACTACGAAGTTCTCTTTGTTCAATTTTGGTACTTCCCTCTTATACATCTTGAGATATTTATGCTTAAGTCCTTAAAACTCTATTCCAAGCAACCACTTCTCTGATACCAATTGTTAGAATAACTAAGAGGGGGGTGAATCAGTTATCCAGTGTCCCAAAACAAAATGTATAATTCAAAACTATTTCTTCAATTTTTTCTCGTCGATAAACAGTAAATACTTCACTATTTGTGCTTTTACCGATTACCAGTCTAATACTATAACAGTTTACTGATCAAATCTGACATATAACATGTAAAGAATGATAACAAACAAATATCACAATCAACACATAACACAATAGATTTAACGTGGAAACCCTGTAAAGGGAAAAACCACCTGGGACCGGCAACCCAAAATTGTTCACTCTTCTGAAGTGAGGTTGGTTAAGACCCAACCTTGTTAAAGGTTTACAAACACACTGTCAGGTGTGACCTTGTTAGAGGATTTTAGACTAGAAGTTATCGTCCAACCAGCATTCACTATGGGGTTGACAAGATAACAATGTTCATTCTATGAATGATATATCATATGACTTTCAGAGTCCACTCAATTAAGAGATTTTGACTATATACAATGGTTAAATATGTAACAGTAAATGACCTGCCTTAATACAACTTCAATTGCAGATTACAGATCAATATTTAGTCCATACAAATCCTTCTAATCAATATTTCACTTTAGATTCAATACTGTATCAACTTACTGTCCATCGGTAATTGCTTTATGTAGCTCGGTAATTGTTCTGCAACTTGGTTCTTACTTAACCAATATGATCAGAATGCATGAAAACCTTGTTCATGCGATATTCCTACAGTTCCTACTTCTTCTGGCTTTTTAATAAGAAATTTTATTCTCTTATATAGATGAGTAAATCATTTTCTTCTCCACCATCAAATTTTGCCGCTTAACCACATTCATAGATTTTGCCACTTCAAACTTTCTCAGTACTTGTGTCAATAATATGTTTGATTTTCAACCTTTAGATCTTTCCTGAATTTCGTCAGCATCGATCTGTGTAACAAACATTATCTGTTACCTCAATGTTATACTATTGCCAGCTCATCAATCTTATCGGCTAAACTAATCATTTAATTCATTTTGTTTCACTTGGTTAACAAAGAAATGCGTCGGTGAACACTGCTTGATTAATACTACGATCGGTATACACTATACTCCGTCAATGTATACTAGAAATGCTTCATTTACCGACAACATTGCTTTGTGTCTTTCAGCTCCATACTTCATCATAGATGAATGCAACATAATAAAGTCAATATCATTAAGTCATAGGCTCATCAACAAGTTACTCAATGTGTTCCTTATCCTCATCTGTCATGTACATCTTTCCTCATGTAGATTTCTCTGTTCTTCATCTTTTCCACCTTTCTTCAGATGTCTCGGTATAGTAACTTAATAGATAAGTGTTGTCAAACTAGTTGACATCAATGACAACATAATACTGATTTAATCATATTACATATCTAATCAGTAACTCCTCGGTGATCTTTAATCACATATTCTTCAATCAAATTCTAAATCAGTTGTAGTTCAACACCATGTACATCATTAGGGGATCTATCCTCTTTTGCAATAAAAGCCTCATCAAAGTATTCAAAACAAAAATCATTCATGTTGAACACAAAGTACTACTACAAGCATGAAAAATGTAAATAGTTTTTGTATTTTTAAAGAAATTTTGTGATTTTTTTTTTTGAAATATAAATGCAAGAGCATAAAATAAATCTACTTTTATATGCATATAAGATCTAACATAAAATGCAAATCTAACATCAAAAAGAAAGAGTTATCGTAAACGGGTTCACCAAAATGTTTGTGGTGTAAAATATGGATAGGGTTTAGAACAAAGGGGGTTTGCACATAAAAGAGACCCTAAACCAATATTTAACACATACATGAAATTATAATGATAAGGAATATAAATCTAGAAATGCTTGCAAAGAATAATGAAATCAGATAAAATGAAATACATACCTCATAACATAGCAGATCTAGAAATACATGTTTTCTAGTGTTTGTATTGTGTTTCTGGAAATTTTGCAACTGGATCTGGAACAGAAACACAGAGACAGATAAAACCTAGAAATCTTTTTCTTTTCTAAACCAGGTCAACCTTGACCCAAATATGGGGGCACAATTGTGCCCCTTTATGTCGACCTTGACCTACACTACTTCAATGGAAATTTTGTTTGCAGATCCCGAAAGTTTGTTGAAAAAGGTATCCAAATCTGCTCTGCAACTCCCGAAACAATGACTGTAGATATTTGAAAATGGTGTTTTGGGGTGTCTATATAGGGTTTTGCCTTATTCAAACCCCCATTTTGGTGATTTTCACCTCCACAAATAGCTGAATGTAATAGAATATGTGTGTGTGTTGCTCGTAAGAAAAGTTTTGAATGTGCAATGCCAAGATCTAATCCTCTAGATTGAAACCCTAGCATAAATTGAAATGAGAGAGAAATGCTTAGATTTGAATATGATAAAGAAAGCATACCAAGCCCCCAAGGCTAAAGTACTCCTACCAAACTCACAATCCGTAGTTTCTACCCCATGATTGTATCTTTAGAATGCTTTAATGTTGAAAAATGGTAGATCAAGGAAGAAGGAATCTTTCTTGCTCCAAATGAATGTCCACAATAACTTGTCCATAAAATGATTGCTGGCATCAAGGCATCATCATATCTTGCTCTCCTATATCATCCTGTTCCAATCTTGCATCATATGTCATCTCCTCATAACTTATCGAAATGAAGGCAAAAGAGAGTGCTTATATAGAGATTTCAAGGGAAGGCTCCTAGAGCAATGTAAGGGCCCCTAATTCAAATTTCACCTAAAATTATGGTCTAATCACAATAGCCAACTAAGGAGGAAATGTATTAAATGAATTTTGAATAAAAAACCTTCCGCATTCAGATCCGGAGGCCCATTTTTAATTTAGGGCCCTGTTATGATCCAAATTTGAAAGCAGGAACCAAAACCCGACAAAGGTCAAGGTCGACCTCAACCCTGACCTGAGGTTTCAGGCCAGTCAACTTAGAGTTTCAATGAAGTTTATGGGTCGGCCAGAGACTTACAATGATGGGAAAAAAGAATAGAATGCTGGAAAAGGGCACAGAGGCCTAGAAGAAATGTGATGAAGGCTAGGAGGACCAGTACATAGGTCCTACCTATAAAATAGAGCCACGAAGAAGGAAATCAAGGAGAATCCTCAAGATCCTAACCCTAATTTCACCTAGAAATAAAGAATCAAGTCCAGATGCATCTGAAATGCAAATCGATCATGAAAATGCACTAAATGAGGGTGCTAAACCTACCAAGATGGAAGTGCTTCCATTTTAAGACAATACAGTGGTACCATCGAGACTAGGGACCAACCAAGATGCACACCATTTCTGAATTGGTGTTCTCATAAGCAGGCGTGTGTAGCTGCTCGACTAAGAATTCATACTGCGATAAGTTGAGAGGGATTTCTAGTAAGGATCTGATGGTTTCCATTGCATCAACAACTTTTTTTTGAAGCCTTGGTATCTGCATGAACTGTAGACTCAGGAACTGCTCTTACAATTTGTCCACTAGTTCTTTGTAGGGTAGAAGCTTGTCATCCTTCATTTGGAATTCATCTAGGACTTACTTGATTATTAGCTGTGAATCTTCAAACACTTTCAGTTATGTGATATTTCATTGGATGGTTTTTTTGAGGCTTGAGATGAGTGCCTCATGTTGTAAAATGTTGTTGGTGCAAGGGAATCCCAATTTGAATGATTTGGGGATATAGTCACCTTGCAGAGTGATGAATAGGATTCCTACCCCTGATCCATGTGATGTGTACGAGCCATCAAAGCATAACTTCCATGTTGGTTGTTCCTCGATCATGCATAGGTTCTCGTCAAGAAATTCCATGATTAGTGGATATGCATCCACCAGAGGTGCTTCCACTAGCTGATCAAAAATTACTTGCCCTTTGATTGCTTTCTGAACTATGTACTGAATGTTAAAATCTCTTAACAGCATGACCCATTTTGTCACACGGCCTATGAGAGTTGTCCTTGATAACAAATACTTGAGTGGGTCCACATTTGAGATTATCTTGATTGTATGGCTAAGCATGTAATGTTTGAGCTTTTGAGTGGCGAAGACCACTACGAGGCATGCTTTTTCCATTGGTGTGTAATTGAGCTCATAGCCGACTAGAGTTCGACTGATATAGTAGATGGCTCTCTCTTTTCTATTATCATCATGTTGTACTAAGAGTTCCCCCAGTACTGTAGTAGTTGAAGAGATATATAGGACTAGAGGGCATCCAGAGACTGGCGATACTAGAATGGGAGAGTTGGATAGATATTATTTTAGCTTCTCAAAGCTTCTCTAACAGATAAGATCCCATTTGAAGCTAGTTTCCTTGTGGAGCAGATGTGTGAAAGGTTGGAACTTGTCTACCAGTTGTGATATGAATCAATGCACTGATTGTAGTTTTCCTTGTAGGCTTTCAAGTTGCTTAAGTGTTTTGGGAGGAGGCATTTCCATTATGGCTTTGACCTTTTTGGGGTCAATCTCTATGCCACGTCGTGATATGATGAAGCCTAGCATCTTTCCAGATGTTACACCAAAGACACACTTTTTTGGATTGAGCTTCAATCCATAATGATGTAGATGACCGAACATGCTTTCAAGGATGTCTAGGTGTTCGCATCATGTCTTATATTTTTCAAGGATATCATCTACATAGTCCTCCAGCATTTTGTGTATCATATCATGGAAGATGGTTGTCATTTCTTGTTGATAGGTGTCCCCTGCGTTCTTTAGCCAACATGGCATCATATTGTAGCAGAAGGTACCCTATGGTGTGGTGAATGTTGTTTTGTGATGGTCTTCCTCTACTATTCTGATTTGATTGTACCCCAAGAAGCCATCCATGAGTGACAACATCTCATGGCCTGCTATAAGATCCACTATCATGTTGATGTTGGATAGGGGGAAATCATCTTTTGGACATGCTTTGTTTAAGTCCCTGAAGTCTCTACAGATTCTTATCTCTCCTGAAGGTTTGGTGACATGCACCATATTGGAGATCCACTCAGAATAGTCTATAGCTCTAATGATTTTAGATTGTAAGAGCTTTTCTAGTTCTGCCTTTACTAATAGGACTACCTTAGGATGCATTTTGCGTAGCTTTTGATTTAATGGCTTGATGTTAGGGTCCACTGCAAGATTGTGAACAATTAGATTTGGATCAAGCCCAGGCATGTGTGCATATGACCATGCAAAGTTGATGGTAGCTTCTTGGGGGAGCATTGTGAAAGCCATTTCTTCTGGTTCAGTCAGAGATGCTGCAATGTAAGTGATCCTTGGGTATTCTTCAATGCCCAAGTTGACTGGCTTTGTTTCCTCGATGATGATGGGGGATTGCTCTAGCCGATAGTCCTGGATGGGAGGAAGAGGCAAGTCTTCATCTTCTAGCGCCTCTGAGAGGTTTTCACCAGAAGATACGCCCTTTATTTTTTACTTCTTTAGAGTCAGAATGCACCCTAGAGGAGTTTTCACATAAGGACTCATTTTTTTCTTTTTCTTTTTCAATTTTGTGGCTAAAGCTTGCCTCTTCCCCGAAATATCCTTTAGGGTCGAGCTTGCAGACGTGGGTTGATTCTTGGTCTTGATCTGTTTGCTGGCCTGACGCTCCCATGAATCTTAAGAGCACTTATGTGCTTTGGAACTCATCGATATGTGACGCTTTCTTGATCCCAGTCTATTAGTTCAGGATGGATGAGGGGAAGTTCAATAATGTTAATGGAAAGTTGATGGAGGACATAAGTTCCTAGGAGGGTATCATTGTTGAATATGTCATCATAGGATTTATTTCCTTCCTCTTCAAGGATGTCTTCGATCTCTACAAGGTCATCCTAGATATTCAAGAAGGGAACATTGGGAAAGTTGGTGCCCCCAGTTGCGGTATTGGATTCTTGTATGTGCAGGCAAGGGGTAGTAAAGCTAAGACCTTGATGTTTTGGATTCTTTGAGGTTGTAATTGGATCTTTGTTACCACTTTCTTGTGGTCCTAAACCATGACCTTGGTATTTCCATTGTCCTGTGGCATACTTGTGTGATGCTGGATATTTCTCTTTGAAGTAACTGAGAAGCCCAGTGTCAGGAGGTGGTGGATCTCTGTAAAGCCACCTATTGATGTCAAGATCCATCTCAAGACTATCTATATTTCCATGGGAAACAAATGTCAGTGGTCCCAATTGCTTGATTTCATGATCGACTAGATTAGGCTTACTTTGGTGGCTTGGGTGCCCTTGTGTATGTGGATTCAGAGGTAGGGCCCCTACTACAAATGCATTAGTTAGGCTGTACTCACCATAGCCTTAGTTGTTGATCTTGATGGAGGAAAGAGTAAAGGCTAGGATAGTCTCTAGATCACTATGGGATCAGGATGAGCTGGCAAAAGAATTACCAATTTCTATTCCAGGACAATGAGTGTAGCAGGGGAATGAAGCTTCCAACACATGACAGTATGTGAAGGGTTGGGGATCGGCATGGATGGTGATCTCAATGCCTTGATGCAGAAATTTGAGGCACTGGTGATAAGTAGATGGTATGGCTTTGATGGAATGGATCCACGGTCAGCCATGGAGAATGTTGTATGGTAGGTCCACATCAACAACATGGCAGATGGTGTCTTGAGTTGTAGGGCCTAGCTTTATTGGCAACAAAATAGTACCTTCTAAGGTACGCTCCAACTTATCATAGGCCTTTATGGTGATGAAATCATGTGATATATCAGCCTTTGTGAATCCCACTTGTTGAATCAACTTCAAAGTACACAAGTTTAGGGCTGAGCCACTATCTTCATGACCTTTTTAATGGAAAAGTCTATGACCATCATGACGATATGGAGAGGGAGATTGTGGTCAAGCTCAATAACTCATATATCAGATAGCTTGAAGGAAATAGCACAGGATGTTGATAGATGTCCCACAAGGTTCTCGAACTAGATGGTATTTATATATGTAGGGATATGTCCTTGGAGGGCTGAGTTGAGGATCTCTTGATGGATGGGTGAAGTGCAGAGAAGGTCAAGGATGGAGATTTGGGCAGGTGTGTTCCCAAGGTGTTCTACAAGATTGTATTGGTCATTGTGAGTTGTCCTAGGATTAGAATCAGTGACAGATATATAGCCTCTACGTGTGGTGACTACACACTGACTATCTTCTTCCTTGACATGGATGACATTGACTGTGGGCTCAACTAGGGTTATACATCCGACAAATTTTTCATAGTTGATAAGGGTAGTAGTATAGTCTTTATGGTCAACATGGTCTCCTTTATTTCCTTTTCCTTGGTTCTGGGGTGAAGGATTGGTGTTGACTTGGTTCTTCCCGGCGTTGTGTTGAGGGAACACATTCTGATAGATATTCAGATTGGCATTAAGCGAGGTTTGGGATGGTGTATCCACTTGGATCTCCTTTCTAGCGATGAGATCTTGGATATAGTGCTTTAGTTTCATACACCTTAGGGTCACGTGTCCTTTAACATGATTATAATCATAGTATTTGTGATCTTTGTACCAATTAGGCTTGGGAATTGCATCATCGAATTGTTGAGTTGGTGGGTAAGTGATTAGATTGGATTTAGCCATTCAATGGAAGATCATGTCCAGTGGTTCACCAAGAGGGGTGAAGGTATGTCGCTGATGGGTCCAGACTCAAGGCCTGTTCTGATTTGGGGTAGTGGATATGGAATTGGCCTGATTTTCTTGGTTTTCTTGGTTTGCTTGTTGTTGATAATTCTACATAGGTTTATGATTGAACCAAGGTTGTTGTTGTTGATATGCAGGAGTTGGTGTAGGACTGGACACAACAATTTGGACATGCTTGGCATCAATGGCTCCATCGGTAACAACATTCTTGTTTCTATTCCAGTAGCGGGGTTTTTCATTACTAGGCTTGTTGTGAGAATCATCTTTGTAGTGTCGGATTGTGCCTTCGTCTAGGAGGCCTCTTTCAATATCTATCCCCTTGCCTTTGATGTCTTGATAATTTTGGATGTAGTTCATCCTCATGAAGTGGGATAGCTTGGGATGAAGGTTATCAATAAAGATTTTGGTAAGATACTTCTCAGGTGGTTGATATGATAATCTGGTAGTGAGGTTCTACCATCATTGCAAGTAATTGGCCAAGGTCTCACCTCCTTTCTATTTTGAGTTATAGAGGTCTAATAGGGATAACTCATTTTTGACATTATGGGCATACTGGGAAACAAACTTCTCAGAGAGTTTGGCAAAGGTTGTGACTATCCCATAGGGTATTTTTAGAACCACTCAATAGCAGTTCCTCCCAAGCTCTTGGGAAATAGGTGCATAAGGAAGTTATCATTGTACGCCACTTCTTGACATTCCATATAGAACTCTTTTACATGGCTGACTAGATCTCCTTTCCCTTGATATTTATCAAACTTGGGTGTCTCAAAGTGTTTGGTAAAGGGGATTTTCATGATGGATCTATCAAAGGGATAAGGACAAACCTCTTCAAATTTAAAGGCCTTGCTCTTTGTTCTGGTCTTGAGCTCCTTAAGATCATTCTTCATTTCTTCCTACTCGGCGTAGATTGGTGTTGGAGTGGGTACTCCCATTGGGAAGGGATTTGATGGTGCTAGTGAATATGGATGATTTTGTGGAGGATATTGTGGAGTTGGATATGGAGAATTCCCAGTAAGATAGGCAGATTGGAATGGATTTTGGGGTGATGGTTGTTGGGGGGATATTGTTGCTTAGGTGCAGGAGCGTATTGTTGTGGAATGTATGGAGTGGCTTGTTGTTACTGGGGTATGATGGGATTTTGTTTCTAGGAGATGATGGGATATTGTTGTAGTGCTGGATAAGATGATGCTTCTTGCTACTGGAGGATGATGGGATGTTATTGTCGCTACGCTGGGAAGTATTGTTGTTGTGGAAGAGGCTGATGGAATGGTGCAGTTTGTTTATAGGATTGACCTTAGTGCACTTGGATTTGAGCTTGGATGATGTAGGTGGGATGCATTCCTTCATTTCTTAGGGGTGGAATGGTTGTTGGGAAGTTGGTCATAAGAGGTGGTTGCGCAAGGTAGCTAGCGAGATAAGATGAAATCTATTGTTTGGGTGGTGGACCTATTTGAGAAGTGGTGGATGGTATGGATAGATAGTTGGTATATGAAGGAAAGGATGAAGTTGGCAGAGGTTGTGATGTTTGTTGTTGCACTACTTGAGGTAAAGTGGCTTGTGGGTTTGTAGGCATGGATATGTGAGATTGGGTCAGTATACCTAAGGCTTTCATTTTTGCTTGGGTGAGTCCCCAACGAGAGCCAGTTCATGGTGGGAGTTGCGGTGTGGAGGATGTGGAAGTGATGATAGGATTTTGGGATGTGAATGGTGGATTTTGAGGGCCTATGAAGGGCATCCCTATTGTGAAGGCAGTTTGTTGGGCTTGTGTGTGAGCAATGAAAGGCGGAGGTGGAACATATGCTTGGGTGAATGTTTGAGAGATGGAAGAAGGTCTTTGTGTTCCCCACGAGAAGGATGGTGTTGATGTGGAGGCTTTCTCAGGGGAGGGAAACAATTGTGTTGCCCTCAGAAAGGATGGTATTGATGTAGAAGTTTGTTGAGTGAAAGAGGGGAACAATTGTGTTACCCTTGAAAAAGATGATGTTGCTTGGCTCATGGAAGGTGGAGGAACTGCTTGCATGGCGGCTTGCATAGGAGGTGGAGGTAATTGATTTTGCATGAAGATTTGGGCTTGAGTGGTGGCTTGAGAGGCTATAAAAGATGATGGTGTTCCCATGACAGAAAAAGGAATGGATTGCATTATTTCTTATGTTGTGGGACTTGCAAAATTGCTTTGCAAGAGATGGGGGATGGATACGGCTTCATGAGATATGTGGAGGTTAGGATCATGGATTTTTTGGATGATGGGGGTATAATTTTCAGCTGGGATATAGATTTTTTGATGGGGATGAGGGGCTAGAGATATGGTAGAATGGAAGTACCCTCTTGTGCGAAGTTGGCCAATATAGGCTGTCTTTTCTGATCAATGATTTCACTCACCATTTGTGCATGCTATGGATGATTCATGAATGTTTCCATGGAAAATAAAGTGGGGGGGCCATTTGGGTCTTCCCACACATTCTCAATTTGTAGGACTTGTGGATTGTAGGTCACCATCGTGCTAGTAGGATTGTTGGGATCGAAAGAACTAGTGGCCAGGTTGGGATTCATATTCCTTCTCCTCTTGGATCGTGTCTCAATGGGCATCGAATGTAGATCTAAGGATGAAGATGCAGATGATGGGTGCATGTAATATGCTTCTTGAAAAATATAAGGATTGATGGATGTGGATCTAAAGGGACTTAAGGATGGTGGATTTCTAGGATGTGATGCAAGGATTTGGATCAACCAAAGGATGGTGGGATGTTGAAGGATCATGGGATGCTTTATTTGGATCGAGGATGATGGAAGATTGGTGGAGGATGCTGGAGGATTACTAAGTGTCGATAAATGAGTTTGTAGCTTCCTAATGTAGGATCAAATGGGATTGTCAACCTAAGATAGACTAATGATCTTCATAAAATGGGATTCTTGTGAATGCAGGCCAATCTCTTACTCAAGATGATGAGGCTTACAAGGACAAGCATAGGATGCCCTAGATAATTCCTAGTAAAAGGGTGGAGATTTATGATTTGGGATAAGGATTTGAAGCAACTCAAAAGGATAGGACACGAAGTGAATGGATTTGGATTACTGAATTTGGTTTGAGGATGATGGGTTTATGGATTCAGGATTTGGATCAAGGATGATGGATAATGACAAGGATTCTTATTGTGGATTGTTGATGGAAGGATGATGAAGGATGAACAAATTATGATTTTCTAAGAGGATGACCTAGATGCAGCTGAAGAGGATGAGCTATGATGCAACTAGGAAGATGAGCTATGATGCAATCTAGGATGATGATAACTAATGCAAGGATGTAGCTTACAAGATGAACTATGATGTAAGCTAAGGGGGTGATGATGCAATGATGAATCTAAGGATGATCTAGGAGGCAAGGATGCCAAGATAAGATTGTGGTATTCTGAAGGAATGGTGGATATACAATGGGCCAAACTAGTCTTCACTCTCCAGGTTGACATAGCGAAAATTGACTTGGAACTGGGATGCAAATTGTTTCACTCATGCATTATAGCCCACGTTATCCAGTTTCCCTTGATACTTTTCTTCTGCTTGGATTTCCTTTAGGAAAGGTTGGTGATCTTTGAGGTCTCTTTCTGCAACCTTCTTCTCTTGATGGACTCAGGAATCAGGTAGTTTATCTTTCTTGTGTTTGATTGAATCGGACATAGCTTGGAGAGATTTGGCAATTGTTTTAAATTAGGGTTTTTG
This sequence comes from Chamaecyparis obtusa, assembly GCA_027943335.1. Taxonomy (NCBI): domain Eukaryota; kingdom Viridiplantae; phylum Streptophyta; class Pinopsida; order Cupressales; family Cupressaceae; genus Chamaecyparis; species Chamaecyparis obtusa. Next base: position 1,847,719 of record BSBK01002894.1, read on the forward strand.
AGTATCTGATTTTGGAGGATCTTTCTGCAAGGCTGTCTGAATAACTTTGATCAAGATTTGGATTAATTTTGATGTCTCAAATGGAAAAGGACAAACTCAACAAAGAGATTTTGAAATAAATCCCAACAAAGGACAAAGAAACTTTGTGTGATACAAGCAAATAATTGACCACTGATTCTGATAGTGTTCCCAAAATGTTTGCACTGGGTTTGGAACTTCAAAAAACACTTTAGATAGAACTACCTAAGGATAGGCTAGTATCAAAATCTTTTCTCACAACTTGGTATCCCTAAAAAGGGATACAGATGGTGAGTAATCTTCAAGTGATCCAGGAAACCACTTGGCTCGATCCTTGCACAAAGATTCTGATACCTTCAGGAGTAGATCGGGAACCTTCTAATTTAACAAATGTTTAGTTTGGTCTATGGTATCCTCTCAATCAGTTTGTACACACATGACTCACTTAAGAGCCTAGTTGACCATGCTGAAATAATAGGGATATTCACCTACCTCGGGTTACCATCAACATGCATCGCCCGAGCTTGAGGAGATGGAGCGAGAGTTTTCTCAATTCTTTATTTATATACCAGCCAGAGAAGTACCAGTTTGAAGTCATTCTCCAAAGAGGAAGCACTTTTCTCTCTGGATAGGCTTCTCTAGAAGTAAAAAAAGTGAACTTGTCCAAGTTCAACTTCTTTTACGTCACTTAGTTAACAAGGATTTTGTTGAATTGAAACTCCTAACAAGTACACCAAGAAAGGGTTCTTTTTCCAATTTGATTAAGTGATTTGAAATTAAGACTTTGCCAAACACATGTGTTTAAGATTTCAAGATTTGTTCATTTCTATGAAGACAAGAAAGCTTTAAAGATATTGCAAGTTTTTTACCTTTTTCACTCAAGATTGTGTTTTTTGTTTGTTTTTAGAATCCAAAAATAAAGTTGTTTGATTTCTTTGTTCATTCTAATTTATGCCCTCAAGATTTGAATTTTTTTTAGAGCCCAAATTTGATTAGAACAAAAAAAACTAAATGATGAAAAAAACTATTTTGAAATTTATGCCCACTTGCAGAAGGCATCACTTCTACTCATAGCTCAAAACGACATGCTGCTTACACCGTTGGAAAGATAATCCAATTATCTAAAGAAAAAATTTAGGAGACACAACTCCTGGAAGCAACATGGGCCCACAAACGCTCTGAAGACCTCCGAAAACATAATTTACTAAAACATCAAAAAAATGAAGACTTATTTGATTAACTTTTAGGCATTCGAGATTGGATTTTGGTTCTTTTTAAACACCAAAATAAATGTTTAGTTTATGTTTTTAACATTTTAATTCGCAATCCTGCCACCTGTTCCTGCAATCCTACAATTAACAAATACATGATCCCCCAAACCGTACAAGCGATCCCTCGAGACTGTTCATCTATAATTTTAAGACAATGAAAAAAGAAAACTGATAAGAATTTATAGTGATACTTGTGGTCGCGATCCCACGAGTTTGATTAGTGATCCCACTCAGTCAATGAGTGATACCACCAAGGTACGACAATAGGTTTATGAATACATATTCTAATGCCTTAAGGCTTACAAAAAGGTATGGTCACGATCCCGCATAGTCAACGTGTGTTCCCGTGACTGCGGATTCTCGATCCCGCTCATAATCAAAAAATGATTGGTGAACAAAAAAGATAGAAAAATAACCGAGACACAATATTTTATGGGAATGCGATCCTATGAGCCTAGGCAGTGATCCCACCAACCATACCAGCAATCCCATTGACTGTTCTTTTTTTTTACACAAATCTGCAGACAGGAATTTTATTGAGTTTTGACTTGTTTTTCTCTATTTGAGGAGCAAATTTTGCATGGTGGGGTCCCACTGGGCATGTCAAAATGTGATCAGAGAAAACCTAACCTATTTGGAACAAGCGTAGACATTCAAACATTATCCTAACATCATATTCCTAGCATATAGTAAAATCTATTTGCAAAGACACTTCAAATAGAGCTTAATGGGAGCACCATGTCGCCGTTCAATTTTCTCTCAATTTAGGGATGTGGGTGTGCTCTTAAAACACTTAGAGCTTGTCCCTAATGCATATTACGAAGGCCTAGGATCAAATAGGGACCATGAGAACCCCATAGTGGCACAAAATCAGGTATAGAACACCTGATTTGCCCCTAGAGCCTCACAAAGCCTAATGAAGCTGAAATGAAGATTAAGCTAAGAATGATTATGCTAGATTGATTTTAAGCCCAAATATGAATATGATATGATGAGATGTTATGAAAAGCAATGAAATAAAGTAGGTTAATCAATTAATGCTAAGTTAAGATGTGATTTAAAAAGTTTAGAAATGAACTAAAACTAGAAAGTAGTCTAAGTCTAGAGGTAATTTAGCATGATAACACTACTTAATATGAAGGATGTGAATTGGTGTTTTTCTCTTGGAAGTGAGGGTATTTGTAGGATTTGATGAAGGGCTTGGGTTAGGAAGTGGAGTTAGGGTCAGAGTTAGGGTTTGGGGTAGAGTTTGGGGTAAGGTTAGGGGTAAGGTTAGATGGATGAGGGTTAAGGGTTGCTCACACATGTGTGAGCAACACTAGGGAAGAGTGTCTAGGGAACCAAGGTGAAAGAGGAGACATGCGCTTCATTATGAGGTTGTAAGAGCCTTAATGAGGGTGTAAGAGGCCATTAATGAGTTTGTAAGGCTCATTAATGAGGGGGTTTGACCAAAAGTCAAAGGTGTGTGGATTAGACTAAGAAGGTTAGGAATCACCTTCTAATCAGGTTTAGGAAGGGTTTAGGAAAGTTTAGATAGGTTTAGGGTTCTCTAGAAGTTTCTAGGGTTTTAAATAAATAATTTATTTATTTAAAGGGTTTTGGGATAATTTATTAAATAATTAATAAATTTTGGAGGGAATGATGTTCAAATTGGATTTAAACATTTTTGGAAGGGATTTCTTAATTAAATATTTTTAATTAAGATAGGACGAATTAATTGCATAATAATAAATTAATTAATTAATTAATTAATAATGATGTCATTAGGGGTTTCTACAAAATAAAATATTTTTATTTTGGCAAAGGAATTTTAGGTGTCTATAGATCCATCATACACTTGATCATAATAGACAATCTCACCGTGAGTAGGAATCCGTAGCAACCGATACACATCTTTAGGGGTGATTGTCATCTCACCCATCAGCAAATGAAAGGTTTTATGGTCGGAGTGCCAACGCTCCACCATAACAGTGAGAAGACCCCGATTCACGTAAAATCAAGGTATATTTAATAAGAAGAACAAACCGCAACAACCAATCAATCATCGCTCATGAGCACTCAAATCATCAACCATATCTAATGGTCATGGGTATAAACCTCAAACATATAATTTTCAGAGGTGAACCTATTGAATAAAATGACATCATATCAGTAATCAAACATTTAAAGTGAATTATCACAAGTCAATCAAATCAAATCTTATCTTATCATTATCATCATCATTTTAATAATTCTACTCAGAGAAGACAGAAAACATCAAATCAAACTAATCAACCAGGATTGACAATCAACATTCATCAAACATGATCAAAACAGACATCAAACCACTTGTTTCCATCATAGGATCAATTATTGTCATTCATTAGTCGATCTTGGAAATCATCAAATTGGACAAGTCTATCAATCAGGTAAAATTTGCAAAAAAGGAAACTACGTGTCATTTAATAGGTTGTACGTGCTAAAATTTGTACATGCTACTATTTTTATCATACACACTGAAACTTTTATCAAACAAACCGAAACAACTTACACGTGTCATTTCAATTTGAAAGTGCTATTTGAACTTGGTGTACGTGCTATCAAAATATTAAAATATGCTAACTTAACCCTAAGCACTATCTAATCTATCATATGTGCTAAACCTATCTAGGGCATCATTTTGAAAGCATCATTTCATAAATCATAAGCATTATTTCACAACGTGGATGCACTAAAAGAAACTTGTACGCGCTATCTAATCTATTATACACGCTATTTCATCTAATTTTAAAAAATAAAACCTAATGACACCTAAAAATCCATTTTTTGTAATTACATAAAAAATCGACAAACAAAGTGGATCAGGGTACTTGCTAGAGGCCCGTAATCAAGTGGGCCTTGATATGTCTGACCTCGCTCGAACTAATGCTCTCGAATAGGTCATCGCTGATTTTAGAGAAAGGGACAAAGAGAAAAAGTCAAAGGGTAAAAGTGAAAATGCATAGTAAAAATGACTTTTTTACCCTTATATAGACTTTTGACCTAAAAAGAGCTATTTAGTAGAAAATTTGACCCGGGGTCAAAATTCATCACTAAAATTTGTTGAATCAGGGGCATTCTCATCAATCAACCGTCACATCATTATCGGAAATGAAATCAAAATGAACGCAAAATTGTTAAAGGAAAATCACAAATAAATATTTTTCATCAAATTACATTCCATTTCATTTCTGAGGGGGCATGCAATCATATCATCATCGAGTTAAATCAGAGAACTTGTTTCAAATTAGAGAATGAAAAAAAATTCAAATTCATCAGTGGGGCATCGAAATTAGGGAATCTTTTCAAATCAAGCATCATATCTAGAATCCATCATTGTATCGACCATCGGCATCATCAATCAATCAGAGTTTCATTTGGAAATCTACATCATCAAGATCAAATCAAGTATTAGGTAATCAAACATCGGACATTTTTTGAACCAATGCACTCTGCACATTGATTCAAAGAGGGGCATTTGTAGACACCTAAAAATAGTCAAGCTAATCCAAGTGAGAAATCAAAGCAAAAATCATAAATTACTTGAAATCAAAGCAAAAGATGATGAATTAAATAAAATTTATCATTTAATTGTGCAATTAATCAAATTAAGTGTATAATGAATTAAATCAAATCCAACCCATTCAAGGGGGTACACATGGCTAAGAAAATTAAATAAATCAATTAATTAATTCCTAAAATTTCTCACCTACCACATGTGAAGGAATTAAGTCAACCAATAGGAATTGAGAATTGAGCTCACATGGATTAAAGCCAAATTGATTCTCAATCACTCATCTTGAGAATGAATCTTAACCACTCATTTTGTCTCATTGTCCCAAGCTTTGAGGACAACATATTTAAATTGTCTCAACATTTGAACCATCAACTTAACCCAAACTTGATCATGGTTAAACTTACTCCACCCCCTAAGCTTGGAGAAATCTATAAATAGAAGGAAAAAATTAGGAGAAAAGGATCCCATTATCGTTTTAGCAATTGCATCCTTATTATAGTCAATTTGATTTGCAAGCATAGTTTTATTATATTTTGAGTAAAGTAGATTTTAAATCATCATTTTAGTATAATATTCTCATTTTAGAGTTGTCTCTAATGGATACTTGTTGAGAGCATTGCATTAGCTTCTTTAAATAGGGATCCATGAGATGTTCGTTGTTTTATGCTTTCAATTTAATAGGTCTTTAATGTTAAATTAGTTTAATTTGAATTGATTCTTAGCAAACTAATTTCATGAAGGTATTCAATATACACAACAGGAACCCAAAGTCTCTTGCGATTATCTCAAATAAGGATTCGATTAGAATAACCAATAAGGTACAAAGTCTCTTACTAGATACTCTCAAACTTAATAAAAACACTTACAATTGAAGTCCAAAGTCTTCATCTCTAAGTAATTGCAGCCACTACTAACTATAGAAATTTGATCTCCTACAACACAAAGTCTTCAAAAGCTCAAATTGAATTATAACTATGAATGCAATAGGAAGTTCAAAGTCTACATGATTGAATTCAAATACCTCTTGAGCAAAGCACAAACTTACAATCAACTCAAGAAAATGTCATCACATAACAGCTTGGATTGGCACAAAGTCTCAAAACAACCTGCCTTTTTTATTAAAAGAAATTCAAATTTATATCTAAGCGCAAAGTCTTAGAGTGCATAACAAATTGGCATAATTTTCTCCCCTTCCCAAAAGATGATTATTTACACTGAGATCCATTCTTTATAGAGGAAAATCATGGAGAGAAAGATGAAGAAAGAAGGGGAAAACCCTTAACCACCTTGACTTATTCTTTAACTAACTAACTTTGACATATTCAATGCTACAAGGATTAAAGAACTTGTGACATGATTACATGAAAAATCTTTGCATGTAATACTATCACATGTAATTACATCTTGTTTTGACATTACATGTTATTTGTCAAATACAAATCACAAATACATGATGAAAATATTCTAAGTGCCTGAAAAGACACGAATTCTATTACATCATCTTTTATTGTCCTCATGCTACAACATGATTTCCAATGATTGATGTGTTCTGGTTTGGTGAAAGCATCTTGAACCAAAATATGAATTTGTATCCTTGATTGTTTTGTATTGATGGTATCAATCAATTACCTTCTTGAAATTAGCCTTGAAATATTTCTATGTTGTCATCATTCCATTTTCACCTCCTTGCATCCTCTTGTAAGTGGGGTTTTTAAGTCCCATTACAAGTCTCTTTGGAAAGTACTTGCCTCCTACAAACGGGTTCTTCATGCTCATTTGCATGCATTGAAAAGAGCATCAAAAGTGCGTGGAAAAAACTTATAGGTGGAATTTTTAGCTTGCATTACATATAGGGAAAAAACATTCTTCTTCTTTGGTAAAACAACCTTATGAATGGGGTTTTTAATCCCGACTACACGTGTGAGAAAAATGAGTGTTTTCATTTTTCTCGTAAAGGGAAGAACTTGCATTGCAACCTTGGGAAGAAATCTCATTGAAATTTGGGGAAGATCACTAGCTACGACACAAACTTGCAACATGAGGAGAAGTACTTGCATTATTTTGAAAACCAATGCTCTCATTCAAAGATTTCCAATCTCTAAAATACAAATCTCTTAAATCTTGATAATTTTGGACCTAGGAAAGACCTCCAATTTGCAGCTATATAGAGGAAAGAGTTTAATTAAATCTTCTCACCAAAACCTAGTTCTCCATGAATTTTAGACAAATGGCTGAGTGTGAGAAGAAATTTTCTTGAGAATAGCTCCTCTATGACTAGTTCAACCTTGCAATATGAATATTTTGGTTGAGGATGCAAACCAAAATCTACAAGAACTCAAAAATGCCACCTATTCAGACAAATGTTGTTTTTAATAAAGAGAGCGAGTTGCAAATCAAATGTATTTTCCCTTGGACAATATTCTAATCATCTGCTACAAGTATAAATCTGTATTTTCCTCTTCAATAACTCATTTAATGTCAATGGATTCCCTAGAAAATATTTGGAAACAACATTGTTGTCATAGATGGTGTTGTTTCAAGCAAAAAATGCCCAATATAAGCTTTAAAACTTCAAACGCAGGTATTAAATGAATCTTTTATGCATTCCTTTACCCAAAAATGGGCTTTTAGAATTCAAAGGAAGCTTCAAAATACAAAGCGCAGATCTAAGATGGGTTTTGGAAAATTGTTTGCATCGAAAAATGCCCTAAACAGGCTTTCCTAATCAAACACAACTAGAGAATGAAGTATCTTATCCCTCTATGAATGGTCGCAGGAGAATATTATCCCTCCCATAGTGAATACTTTGGAGGAACTCTTCACGGTGGAAGATATCAAGCTTGGGATAAAGAAATTAGCAAGTGGTAAAGCTAACAATATTGATGGGTTGCAAGCTGAATTTTTAAAATGGAGAGCGGAAATCCTTGCACCTCACATAAAGGAAATCTTCAACCGTGTCATCTGCAATGGTTTTCCAGCGGATTGGGTAATGAGTGTGGTTATCCCCCTTTTTAAAAATGGTGACATCAATAATCCATCTAACTACCGCACTATTATGGTCAAACCCCTTTCTGGAAAACTTTTCAGGAGCATGATAGAGTGCAGAATCAGCAGTTGGGTAGAGGGCGAAGGCAAAAGGGAAAGAGGGCAAGCGGGTTTCAGACCTAAGCATTCTACCATTGACCATTGCATCACTCTTCATCATTTAATAAAGGAAATATGGGATAATCAGGGGGAGGAATCCTATCGTTGCTTTGTAGACTTTAAGAAAGCCTTTGATACAATACCTAGGGACAAGCTTTGGAACAGAATGATAGAATTGGGTATCCTCGATGAGTATAGAGAAGTTGTGCATAGATTATATGATAAAGTTAGAACCAAAATTAGAACGAATGAAGGAATGTCTGAATGTTTTGGTAGTGACATTGGTGTTAAGCAGGGATGTCCCTTATCCCAACCTTGTTTGGGTTATACATTGATAAATTAGAAACTTGGTTAAACAATACGGATGGGGAAGGTGTGCATTTGGCAGGTTATGTGGTGAAACTTCTTTTGTACGCTGATGACCTTATCTTAATTTCAAAAATGGCTCAAGTTTTGAGAGATCACTTAAGGTCCTTAGAGAGCTTTTGTCAGGAGTTTGGGATGTAGGTGAACATTACCAAAACCAAAATCATGGTTTTCTCTTTAAGGAGAAAAGAAAAGCCCAATACTTTCATTTTTGAAGGCAGTCCGCTTGAAATTGTGAAAGAATACAAGTATTTTGGGATCAATTTTCACTATAAACTCAGTTGGGAAACATGTAGAGTGAAAAGGATGCAGGGGGGTTGGAAAGATTTTTATTTACTCCAGAACATATGCAGAATGGCTGAGTTATGGGACTAGAAGACCAGGAAGACTCTTTTCGGTTTGTTGGTCACGCTGGTGGTTCTTTATGGCTGTGAAGTTTGGGGTGGCATCCTGTCAAATAGCAGATGGAGGCAGCCTTTGTTCCTTATGATATCTTATTAGCAAAGGATGGGGCTTTTCCGTTGGAAGTGTCTGCAATAACTCAGTTACTTAGCTACTTAAAGAAGGTTGCTAACATGCAAGACCAACGGTGGCCGAAATTTGTGAAGGACGAGAATATTATCTATAGAAAGAAAACATGGATGAAGCAAAATAACAAGTGGTTGGATAAATGGAAATTAAGCTACATGAGTGTCCTAATACAAATGTGGACATAAAAAAAAATTCATAGAGAAGTTTCAAAATGTCATGTGAACTAATAACACTGGTCATAAAAAGATTTACTACATGCAAGTGTTCAACTCAACCGGGGATCATGGAGAGAAAACATATTTAGGGGCTTCTATTAAAGGGAAAGCAAGGTTGTTAATGACACAATTGAGGATGGGATTGCATCATCTCAAGTGCGAGACAGGTAGATGGAAGAGGCCCAAAGAGGCTTGGGAGGAGAGAACTTGCATGTTTTGTGGGATGGGTGCAATTGAGATAGAATGGCACTTTCTCATGGAATGCATTGCCTATGATGATATTCGTGCTAACTATGAAGCCATCTTGAAAGTGGATAACATGAACAGTTTATTGAAGAGGATAAGGTCAACCAAACTGCGGGTTTGTTGGTCAAGATACATAAAAGAAGATTGGAGCCGGAAAGGATTATGGAAATTGGTTAGGGGTGTGAGTTCCTCTAGTCCCTTAGGCTTCTTGGCCTCGTGGACGTTATTAAAATCATTCATCCATTCATTCATACACAAAATGTCCTATACGGGCTTTTCACATTGAAACACAAATGTTGAGAATGAGATAATGGTTTATATGAATGAGTTTGCATATGAAATGCCCTCATATATGCAGCAACGAGATTTTAACAATGCATTACATGTGTTAAATGGAGTCTTCTTGGTTAAAATCGGCCCATACGAGCTTTTACCAAGTCATTGGATTTGAAAAATATGTCATCTAAGTATGGACAAGCTTTTTATAATCCATTGCATGACTAAAACTTCAATGTTTTTCCTTTATAAACTAATAACAGGCTTTTAGAAAGTAGTTGCATATTTAAAAGAGGCATCTCCAAGTTAAAACGGGCTTTAAAAATGGATGTTGCATGTTGTTGGGCATTATTTTGAGTATAGATGAGCCTTTTAATGTCATTTACATATGTGAAACAAAGCCTTTCTATTTAATAAAGAGCCCCAAAAGTTATAACGAGCTTTTATTATGAGATTGCATTTAAAATGTGATATCTTTACCACATGTAATAGCCTCTAAAAATGCCACCTATAAGTAATGACGGGTTTTAGAAAAGCCTTTTCAATACATTTAGAACATGTAATGACTTCTAAAATCCCCTCTTTTAAGTTTTTAAAGTTAATGATGGGTCTTGGAAAAGCCTTACATGTATGACTTCTAAAATCCCCTCTTTTAAGTTTTTAAAGTTAATGACATGATTTTATATTGCATATGCATTTCAAGAACAAACATAAACTCATACTTTGTAAGAGAACTCAAAAAGACCACCAACAAACATAAGTTTAAAAACATCTATTTGTTTAAATATGGGTTTCTCATGTGCATTTACATTCATTTGAACTTTTTAAAGAGATGGTATGCAGTTTAGCCTAAAGAGCCCACCAACACATTAAAATCTTTATAAAAGTCTACATATTTCTTTGCAAATATGTACGGTGAATTTTTAATTCCAATTTCCAAGTAAATGACACCCAAGATGACATATAATGACCAACAAAAATCCCACTTTTGCAATATTTTAAACAACGAATTAGGACATGCAGTGAGGCTTAAAAACCCAACCTGCAGTGTACTTAATTCTTCATTATATCTTGAAATACAACTCCGATTGAGGCCTACAATAGCTTGAAACGAGCGGAATTGAAAATGCCACAATCATAAGGTGAAAACAAAACCAAAATCAAACAAAACAACTATGTAAATTCCTTAGAGAGTTTTATCCTACAAAAAATTTTGTCAGGTTGTCCTAATTTTGCGAATACAAAATTGAGGACAACAGTTGGCTTTGACTAGGGAACGTAGCTCATGTGTTCTTAGAAACAACGAAAAATGTAGAATCTAGAATATTCAAGTGCCTTAAAGTATCTATTGGGCTACAGAGTCAAGCATCAAAAACACAAAATGACAAAAAATATGACGTGACTAACGCAAAGCAAACCTTGTTAAAATAAAATAAATGTGTGCAGCCGCACTTATTAAAAATAAAGAAAACCTACCTAATTAAAACTAGCCGACAATGCAACTTTTTAGACGAAACCGTTTACTGGCTCAGCAAAATAGCTACCTTTTTTCAACAACTTGCAGTACCTTGCATGTTCACATGAACTTTGTATAGATGAACCATGAAAAACTGGAGTGATGATGCCAATGTCTGATGCAACACTTCTTGGACAAGATGAAAAAATTCACCTTCTCGAGATGAGTAATATGTATTGCTTCCGCAAAGTAGATTCGTGAATTCAAATTGTTCCTGTTGAACTGCAAATGCATGTTTAGCCCCTTCCTCAATTGTATCTTCATGCTCAAGTACAAGTGGAACTATTGACTTTCCACCATTGGTCTCCAACTAAGCAAGATTTCTTATAGGATATCCCCTTGATCGAACAAAGACTGGTCTTTCCTTGTTAATTGTAACTTGCTTGGTTGGTTCATCAACCACCATCACCTCAAGATGATCAGAATGGGTTACCTCATTGCTTCTTTCTGAATTATGATGGTTACAAATTTTAGACATAAGATAATTGTATTCAATATTTGAACAAGATTCCCCTATGTTGTTCATCATAAGATCCTCATCAAGTTCTAGGGTAGATCTTTCATGCGACACTCATTCAAGTTCATGACATTGAAATGAAGATGCACTATTTGCAGTTTAACTGGGACCTTGGTACATTTCCATCTTTTCATTCTCTTGATCATTAGAAGAATGATTTTCATCTTTTTGCTTTACATCAATGGATTCCTAAGACTACATGAACTAGAAATAAGAGTCATCATCTATGTTTTCTTCCTTTTCCTAGAAGAGAATCGAAAGATCACTATCTTCATATTTAAAATGCTTCACTTATTCCTTCATTGATGGTGCCTCAATAGAAAGCTTTTGTGGTGATGAAACTAACTTTTGTTGATTCCCACCAGCAGGACAATGAGAAACATTTGGAAGAGGTTTCATTTGTACATCCTTTCTTGTAGCAAAAGATGTACCTTGAGCTTTTTATTTTTTGAGGGCGAACAACTCATTTGCCAACCTCTGCACCGTAGGATTTGTTCTTGTGACGGAAGAAAATGAATCCGAAGAAAAATAACTTTCTTCAAACCCACTTGCTTGAATTCTTATCTGCCTAGCAAGAATAAGATCATCTTCAATTTCAATTGACAATATTTGAGTAGCTGCAAGAGTAGTCACGACTGCTCTTCTCAACAAAAGACTAACCTCAAAAATTTGAGCATTGACAATGAAATACTTTAAATTTGAAGTTGTAGGTTGATAAACGATTGGAATTCTTTGTGTCAATTTGTTGAAATGAGCAACAAATTCATGCATAGGTACATGAGGTGCCTTCTTCAGCTAGATGAGTTGGGCCAATAGTGCATGAGCATCTTCAGGAAGTTTGAACCTATCTTCAAACTTGGCTATGAAAGTAGCCCAGTTTGTTATAGATTGTCGTGCAAGATGGTAAAACCAGTCAGCAGTTGAACCTTGGAGCGTTTCCACGAACCTCACAGACACGTCATCATGTTTAACACCATGAACATCGCATAAAATTTAAAAAGAAGCAATATATCCATTAGGATGTTGTTGTCCATTACTGAAGAACTTGGGAAAATTCTTTCGTGATCCATCAGGAAGTGCATGCAGAGGTAGAGTCAAATTCAATGGACCAAAAACATTTCTCAAAGGACCTTGGGCATCTATTTGCATGTCCCTGATAAAAGCTTGAAAAACTACAAAAAATTAATATAAATGGAATAATTACAATGAACAGGACATAGACATACTTCACATGAAATCATGAGGCTCCAGAATGTGTGTCATGTCCCAAGCGGAGTTGTCAAAAACTGTTGGCTAAAATTTTTATAAGTCACCATGACCACAACTTACAAGATTGTGACTTTAGATAACGTCTCATGAGATTTCTCTCTCCTCTGAGCAATAGGGGAGGCTCCCTTCTTACCATAGGTGGCTTCAATAAAGACCTAACTGAAATTAACAAAAGGGAGGTTCTTCTTGATCACTTCTTCTTTCTTTAGGAAAGACTTATACACAACTACAACTTTTCAACTTAACAAAAGGTATCTATTGCTACGATAATATAGGAGTTGACATACGAACAACTCCAAAGATAGTAGTCTACTTTTAGATTTTGTGGAATAAGTACAGGAACCCAAATTCTCCTACGATTATCCTGAATTATTATTCAATTAGAATAACTAGCGAGGCACAAAGTCTCTTACTGGATGCTCTCAAACTTAATAAAAACACTTGCAACTGAAGCCCAAAGTCTTCAACTCTAAGTAATTGCACCCACTACTAACTATAGAAATGTGATCTCTTGCAACACAAAGTCTTCAAAAGCTCAAATTGAATTATAACTCTGAATGCAATAGATAGCTCAAAGTCTGCACAATTGAATTCAAATCTCTCTTGAGAAAAGCACAAACTCAAAATCAACTCAAGAAAATGTTATCACATAAAATCTTGGATTGGCACAAAGTCTCAAAATAACCTGCCTCTTTTATTGAAAGCAATTCAAATTTACATCTAAGTGCAAAGTCTTAGAGTGCATAACAAACTAGTAGAATTTTCTTCCCTTGCCAAAATATGATTATTTACAATGAGCTCTCTTCTTTATATAGGAAAAGAGTGGAGAGAAAGGTGGAGAGAGAAGGGGAAAACCCTTAACCACCTTGACTTATTATTTAGCTAACTAACTAACTTTGACTTATTCAATGCTAAAATGCTTAAAGCACTTGCGACATGATTACATGAATTTTTTTTGCAAGTGATAATATCACATGTAATTACATTTTGATTTTACATTACATGTAATCTGTCAAATACAATTTACAAATACATGATAAAAATATTCTAAGTGCATGACAGGGCACGACTTCTATTACATCATCCTTTATCGGTCCTCATGTTTGTTATAGGATGCTCAATGATTGATGTGTTCTAGTTTAGTGAAAGCATCTCGAACCAGAATATGAATTTGCATCCTTTATTGTTTTGTATTGATGGCATCAATCAATCACCTTCTTGAAATCAGCCTTTAAATATTTCTATGTTGTCATCATTCCATTTTCACCTCCTTGCATCCTCTTTAAGTGGGGTTTTTAAGTTCCAGTACAAGTCATTTTGGAAAGTACTTGTCGTCTACAAATGGGTTCCTCGTTCTCATTTGCACGCATTGAAAAGAGCATCAAAAGTGCGTGGAAAACACTGATAGGTGAACTTTTTAGCTTGCATTACATATAGGGAAAAACCTTCTTCTTGGGTAAAACAACCTTATGAAAGAGGTTTTTAATCCCGACTGCACGTACGAGAAAAATAGGTGTTTGAAGATTTTGCATTTCAACCTTGGGAATAAATCTCATTGAAATTTGGAGAAGATCATTAGCTGCAACACAAACTTGCAACATGAGTAGAAGTACTTGTAGTACTTGCATTGTTTTGAAAACCAATGCGCTCATTCAAAAATTATCGATCTCTAAAATACAAATCTCGATAACTTTGGAACAAGGAAAGACCTCCAATTTGCAGCTATATAGATGAAAGAGTTTGATTAAGTCTTCTCACCAAAACTTAGTTCTCTATGAATATTAGACAAATGGTTGAGTGTGAGAAGAAATTTGCTTGAGAGTAGCTCCTCTATGATTGGTTCAACCTTGGAATATGAAGATTTTGGTTGAGGATGCAAGCCAAAATGCACAAGAACTCAAAAATGGTGCTTGTTGAGACAAACGTTCTTTTTAATAAAGAGAGCGAGTTGCAAATAAAATGTATTTTTCCTTGGACGATCTTCTAATCATCTGTTGCAAGTATGAATCTGTATGTGCCTTTTCAATAACCTGTTTTATGTCAATGGATGCCCTAGACGGGCTTTGGAAACAACGTTGTTGTCATAGATGGTGTCGTTTCAAGCCAAAAATGCCCAATGCGGGCTTTAAAACTTCAAGCGTTGATATTAAATAAGTCATTTGTGCATTTATTTACCCAAAAACGGGCTTTTAGACTTCAAAGGCAGCTTCAAAATACAAAACGCAGGTCTAAGATGGGTTTCGGAAAATCTTTTGCATATAAAAATGCTCTAAACATGCTTTTCCTAATCACACGCAGCTATAGAATGAAGTATTTTATACATAAAATGCCCTATACGGGCTTTTCACATTGAAACGCAAGTGTTGGGAATGAGATAACGGTTTATATGAATGAGTTTGCATATGAAATGCCCTCATATAAGCAGCGACGAGATTTTAACAATGCATTATATGTGTTAAATGAAGTCTGATGCAGAAGCAACTGTCGTCCAAGATTAGCCTTCTAGAGGATAATTTCAGGGAACAGTTTTATCTTAAATTCAGTTTGATAAACTAGTAATTTGGCAATATTAGTAATTTGTTCCAGATTTTGTAGATTAGGAGGTTTTATAGTTTCATATAAATATTTAAGTTTGCAAATTTGTGAGCATAGAGTGGGATTTCATAGAATAATATTTATTGTATGATTTAGAAGCAATTTTACAGTTTTACTCTGAGAGTTTTTTTTCCTTCCTTTCTGCTGTGCATTTATATTCTGTTGTGTATTATTGTGGTATCCATCTATATTCCGCAGCTGCATTATTGTGGTATCAGAGCCAAAAAGATGCCTGCTGGTGTGAGAAATGCACTCTGAGTTTGGTTTGGGCACCATTGGTTGACCAGGCTAAGAAAAATAAATAAAAATATCTGTGAAAGACTTTAACATTTATGGTGCCACATACTCTCACTGTCTGGCAGATTTGTGTCTTGAAATTAATGCAAATGCCTGGAAGAGGCTGGTGGTGCAAGTCGTAGAGTTCTATCTTTGTAGAAAAAGAGATCAGTTCGTGGGTTTGGAGGTTG
This sequence comes from Chamaecyparis obtusa, assembly GCA_027943335.1. Lineage (NCBI taxonomy): Eukaryota > Viridiplantae > Streptophyta > Pinopsida > Cupressales > Cupressaceae > Chamaecyparis > Chamaecyparis obtusa. The sequence goes on from BSBK01002894.1 coordinate 1,863,685, forward strand.
ATTTTGGTGTGACTTGTGTGAAGATTGGTTGAAGAAGGCGTCAATGTGAAGTTGCTGTCAAAAAAACCAGCCTCGGTAAAATGCAAATAACTTTCTCGTTTCTAAACGAAATTGAGAAATTCAAAATGTTCCGGAAAGCTAGGAACGAGGAGCATGAAATGTCAGTAATCATTTTGAAGAATTCATTGCAGTAAATGAGCAGTTTCAGTCAGAAGGTGACGGGTTTCTATTCCAATATGCATGAGTAAGTTTATGAATCTAAACTTAATATTGTTTGCATATTTAAAATCTTGTTTTTTTCAATGGTCCATCATATAAAGTGAAGAAGAGAGCATTTTGATCTTAGTAATAATCAAAATTTGTATGAGAAGAAGAATATTCTTCAGCCCTTTGCCATTATTGGTGTCTGATAGTGAAGAAGTCCCAGTTAGTGTGAGACAAGATTTTCTTTGTCAAGATATGGCACTCCGAGTTTGAGGATGAGGAAGAGGAAGAGGTCCAGGAAGACAAGCTGCCAATGCAGAAATTCTAGAAGGGATGAGACGCATGGAGGCACAATTGCAAGCTATGGAACTGGCACAAAGAAGAGGAGCTGACATAGGGGATGTCAGTGATGAAGAGGTACAACCTCAAAGAGAAGAGGAAGAAGAGGAAGGAGTTGAAACAAGAATCATTAGAGTGATTCTGGGAGCTGGTTCCAAGCTAAGGATGGAAGTGCCTATGTATGAAGGCAACCTAGATGCCGATGAGCTGATCAATTGGATCAATGCAATGAACAAGTATTTTGAATATGATTGAAGGGTCATGCATCCCTCTGGTGGGATGGAGTACAAGATGAAAGGATGCAGCAAGGAAAGGCCAAAATCAACAGTTGGGATAGAATGTTGGCAAAATTGAAAGGTAAATTCTTGCCCAAAGATTACCAGCTTAGTCTTTTCAAGAAATTACAAAACCTTAGACAAAAGGACATAACAATTAAAGATTACACAAAAGAATTTTATAGGTTAACCATTAGAGCCGGTCACATTGAAGATGATGCTGAAAAAGTGACTAGATATCTCAATGGACTGAAGTACAATATTCCAGATGAAATTAACCTTTTTTGTCCTAGAATAGTGGAGGAAGCATACTAATATGCTCTTAAAGAAGAAGAGAAATTATCTAGGAAACAGACACAAAGCTCAAGAGGGAAAAGTCAAAGTTTCAAAGGAAAAGGATCACAAGGAGGTAGAGGACAATGGCAAGCACAAAAAGAAGAAGCTAGTAAGTCGCATCAACAAGAACAAACATATCAAGGTAATGACTCTTTTAGAGGAAGGCCTTATTCAAGAGGTAGAGGTAGAGGATTTCTTGGAAAATATTTTAAATGTAACAAATATGGTCATAGGTCTTATGAGTGTCCAGAAAATCCTACCACAAGTCAAAGAAGTGTACACATTGTTGAAGGTGAAGAGGAGGAAGATGTACATGAACCTGTCACTTATAATGATGAACCTGAAGTTGGTGAATCACTCGTAGTGAAAAGGGTGTTACTCAAACCCAAGAAGGAGGTGATAGAACCACCTCAAAGGAAAAACTTATTTAGAACAACATGAAAGAGTGGAGGAAAATATTGCAAAGTCATCATAGATAGCGGAAGCACAGACAATCTAGTTTCAACAGAGATGGTGGAGAAGCTAGGCTTGAAAAAGGTAATACATCCTACTCCTTACAAAGTATCATGGTTGCAAAACGGAAATCAACTCTTGGTTAATGAGTAGTGTAAGGTGGATTTGCAAATAGGAACTTACAAAAATTGGATAGTGTGTGATGTTATGCCCATGGACGTATGCCATGTTTTACTTGGAAGACCTTGGCAATATTATAGAAAGACTATGCATGATGGGTGAGACAATACCTACACTTTTGAGAAAGATGGGAAGAAGCACATTCTTACACACCTAAAGGAGGAACATGTTGTTGTTGAACCAAGTTCTAGAGTGATGCTAATGGGTGGTAAGCAATTTCTACACCAAATTAAGAAGGAAGAGGTAAACTTTGCTTTGATAGGAAAGCTTAAAAGTGAAGATACTAGCACAAAGATAATTGATTTTCTTGAAGAAATTCAAGGTATGTTGAAAGATTATAAAGACATAGTAGTTGATGATCTTCCTAACATTTTACCCACATTAAGGAGTATTAGCCATCACATAGACTTGATTCCAGGAGCAAATCTTCCAAATAAAGATGCCTATAGGATGACACCGAGAGAAAATTAAGAAATTAAGAAACAGGTGCAAGAATTGTTAGAGAAAGGATTGATAAGGGAAAGTTTAAGTCCTTGTGCAATTCCAACTATTTTGAGCCCTAAGAAGGATGGGAGCTGGTGAATGTGCACAGATTCAAGAGCAATCAACAAAATAACCATCAGTTATAGGTTTCCTTTACCAAGGATTGATGATTTATTGGACTGTTTAAGTGGGGCTAATTATTTCTCTAAAATAGATTTGAAAAGTGGCTACCATCAAATTAGAATTAGAGAAGGTGATGAGTGGAAGACGGTCTTTAAGACAAACCACAGTCTCTACAAATGGCTAGTTATGCCATTTGGCTTAACTAATGCTCCAAGCACTTTCATGCACCTTATGAATGAGGTGCTTAAAGATTTCACAAGTAAGTTTTTCATAGTATACTTGGATGGCATCTTGGTATATAGTTCATCAAAGGAAGAACATTTGAGACATTTAAGGATGGTATTAGATAAATTGCATCAAGAAAAGCTACTAATCAATCTCAAAACGTGTTCTTTCTTGAAGACAGAATTGGTTTACTTGGGATTTGTCATCTCACAAGAAGGACTAAAGATGGATAAGGAAAAGATAAAGGCAATCATTGAATGGCCCACACCTAAGAACATCTTTGAGGTAAGAAGGTTTCATGGGTTGGCCAGTTTCTATAGAAAATTCATAAGAAATTTTAGTGGGATTTTTGCTGCAATAGTGGATACCATTAAGGGAGATAAAAATACATTCTATTGGACAGAAGCTGCTAATAAGAGTTTTCGTACATGCTTAAAAAGAAAATTACAGAGGAACCTATCTTGTCTTTACCTGATTTTACTAAGCCTTTTCAAGTTGAGTGTGATGCCAGCGAGACCGCTATAGGTGTTGTCCTCAATCAAGATGGAAAGCCTATTGCTTACTTCAGTGAAAAGCTTAATGATGCAAAGAAGAGATATTAAACATATGATCAGGAGTTCTATTCCATCATACAAGCATTGAAGAAATGGAGGCACTACCTTATGCCTAAAGAATTTATTTTGTTCATTGATAACCATGCTTTGCAAGTTATTAGTAGTCAACATAAATTAAGCCAAAGACATGTCAAATGGGTAGAATTTTTGCAAAGTTTTACTTTTGTCACTAAGCACAAGAGTGGTCGATCCAACAAAGTGGCAAATGCTTTGAGTAGAAGGAGTTTAATCATGCAGTAATCTCAAGTGAGCATATTGGGATTTGATGACTTGAAGGAGGTGTACAAAGAAGATACAGACTTCAAAGATGCATATGAAGCTTGTTTAAATCCCCTTGGGAGAAATAGAAGTTCTTGGATGGAGTACATGATACAAGAGGGCCTATTATTCAAAGGAAGTTAGCTTTGCATTACAAGAATCTCCATGAGAGAAAACTTGTTTAAGGAGAAACGCAGTGGTAGTTTGGCAGGGCATTTTGGACAAAATAAGAAATTGGCTCAATTAAGTTCACATTATTATTGGCCAAGTATGGGAAATGATGTCAAAAAATTTGTGGAGAGGTGCAAAATATGTCAACATGCCAAGGGAAGTAGCCAGAATGCAAGTTTGTATCAACCATTGCCAATTCCAACCAGACCATGGGATTCAATAAGTATGGACTTTGTACTTGGGCTACCAAGAACTCAACGGGTCATGATTCAATATTTGTGGTAGTTGATAGATTTTTGAAAATGGCTCATTTTATTCCATGTACAAAAACAAGTGATGCTACCAATATTGCCAATGTGTTCTTCAAGGAGATAGTTAGACTACATGGGCTTCCTAGGAGTATTGTCTCTGATCGAGACACTAAATTTGTAGGACACTTTTGGAGGACTCTTTGGAGGAAATTGGGTACTACCTTGAGTTTCAGTTCAGCTTACCATCCCCAAACTGATGGTCAAATAGAAGTGGTCAATAGAAGCCTTAGAAATATCTTGTGAAGCTTAGCAAGTATGCATCCAAAACAATGGGACTTGGTGCTTGCACAAGCTGAGTTTGCATATAATGATTCTCCTAATAGAAGTACAGGTATGAGTCCTTTTCAGATCTTGTATGGTATGCATCCTAGAGGAGTGTATGAGCTAATAAATCAAGGTAAAATGGAGACAAGGAGTGCCGATGGTGAGGATTTTTCTAATATAATGCAAGAATTGCATGACCAAGTGAAAAGAAAACTTGAGGAAAGTACCATTAAGTACAAAAGGAGAGTTGATAAGAAAAGGAAAGAAGTCAATTTTAATGTTGGGGATATGGTTTTAGCTCATCTTAGAAAAGAAAGATTCCCAAGAAGAGACTATAATAAGTTGAAAGCAAAGAAAATTGGTCCTTGTCAGGTTCTACGAAAGTTCTCAAGCAATGTGTATGAGATTGAGCTTCCAAAGGGCATTGGGATTTCTCCTATATTTAATGTTGCAGATTTGTACCCTTATAAGGATGAGGAACAAATAATCCAGGAATTTGAAACGGTTGAAGAGAAGGTCATTGAATGGCAGCAGCATTTGCCGAAAGCCACACCAAAGCAACCTGAGTCAATCTTGGACACAAAAGTCATCATGAAAACTAGAGGTAAGGAACATCTTGAATACTTGGTCAAATGGAAGGGGCACCCACCTGAAGATTCCACATGGATGACAGTTTCTGACCTATTCAAGTATGGAGTCAGTATTGAGGACCTCATGGACAAGAGCCCATGAACAAGTTTTTTGTTCCTTGGGAGTCTGATGCAGAAGCAACTGTCATCCAAGATTAGCCTTCTAGAGGATAATTTCAACGAACAGTTTTATCTTAAATTTAGTTTGATAAGATTTTAGATAACTAGTAATTTGGCAATATTAGTAATTTGTTCCAGATTTTGTGGATTATGAGGTTCTATAGTTTCATATAAATATTGTAAGTTTGCAAACTTGTGAGCACGGAGTGGGATTGCATAGAATAATATTTATTGTATGATTTAGAAGATATTTTACAGTTTGACTCTAAGAGTTTTTTTTCCTTCCTTTTGTTGTGCATTATTGTGGTATCCATCTATATTCCGTAGCTGCATTAAAGTCCTTTTGGTTAAAATTGACCCATACAAGCTTTTACCAAGTCATTGGATTTGAAAAAGATGTCATCTAAGTATGGACGGGATTTTTATAATCCATTGCATGACTAAAACTTCAATATTTTGCCTTTATAAACTAATAACGAACTTTTAGAAAGAGATTACATATTTAAAAGAGGCATCTCCAAGTTAAAACAGGCTTTAAAAATGGATATTACATATCGTTGAGCATTATTTTGAGTATAGGTGGGCCTTTTTATGTCATTTACATATGTAAAACAAAGCCTTTATATTCAATAAAGAGCCCCAAAAGTTATAACAAGCTTTTATTATGAGATTGCATGTAAAACATGATGTCTTCGCCACATGCAATAGCCTCAAAAAAATGCCACCTATAAGTAATGATGATCTTTAGAATAGCCTTTGCAAGACATTTGGAACATGTAATGACTTCTAAAATCCCCTCTTTTAATTCTTTAAAGTTAATGACGTGATTTTATATTGCATATGCATGTCAAAAAGAAACACTAACTCATACTTTGAAATGAACTCAAAAATCCCACCAACAAACATAAGTTTAAAAACATCTCTTTGTTTAAAAACGGGTTTCTCATGTGCATTTACATGCATTTGAACTTTTTAAAGAGATGATATGCAGTTTGGCTTAAAATGCCCACCAACACATTAAATTTTTTATAAAAATCCACATATTTCTTTGCAAATATGTACGGTGAAGTTTTAATTCCAGTTTGCAAGTAAATGACACCCAAGACAACATGTAATAACCAACAAAAATCCCACTTTTGCAAGATTTTAAACAAGGAATGAGGACATGTAGTCAGGCTTAAAAAGCCCACCTACAGTGTACTTAATTCTTCATTATCTCTTGAAATACAACTGTGATTGAGGCCTACAATAGCTCGAAAAGAGCGAAATTGAAAATGCCAAAATCATAGGGTGAAAGCCAAACCAAAATCAAATAAAACAACTAAGAAAACACCTTAGAGAGTTTTATCCTTCAAAAAATTTTGTAGGGTTGCCCCAATTTTACGATACAAAATTGAGGACAACACTGCAAGAATAGAGACTGAAAGAGGGTCTACCGAAGCAAACTTGCGGTGCCTAAAATCCAGAATAGAGCCCTACTCAAACTTGTTCTTGAAGGATGGAGGTGAAGCCCTCTTATCCACCATATCTGCCTTATGGACATCTAGGAAGCTGGCATGGCAATGAGAGGATGGAGCATACACGGGCTGGGAAGACATAACTACACTTGAAACAACTTGGTTGTGCAACATGTTCACAAGTTCAAGAAATGAAGGGATATCAAGAAAAGTTATGATCAGTGGAGGCTCCTTCAAAGAAGAAATGAACACTTGGACCCACTTAGCACGAGGCCCAATAGTCACTCTCGATGCAGGGGGAAGCATGACAAAGGTAGTGGTGGGATGATGGGTAGTGGAAGTAGGACTAGAGCTAGAAATAGAAGTGGACGCAACAAACATGGGCTCAAAAGACACAATCTATGCCCTCACAGTGGCCTTGCAAACCTAATCCCTCCCATCGATGACGCTTTTTGTCACGCGCAAGCTAGTTTCGACATAGATGCAGGCCTAGTTGAGAAGGTTGTGGGGGAGAATAACCATCCTACTCCATAAGGGAGGCCATCGATGCCAAGGTTGACACTAAAAAATACCCAACCATTAGATTAGGAGGTGGAGATAACGATAGAGGCACTAGAGGCTCAATCATGGGTGACCTTCCCCTTCTTTCTCTATAGGAAATTGGGGGAACAGGAGGTGCCCTCGAAGGCTGAGTGGTAGGTGCCAAGGGAGAATATGCAATCTTATGAGTCTTCCTGCCCTGACCATAAAGAGGAGGGTGAGGAATGTCTGGAATAATGGGAATGGTGGGATGTGGACTCACCTTAGGCTTAAGCAACATGGGTGTCTTTCCCTTGTCCATGTGAGATGTGGATCTAGGAATAGAAGACACAACTGAAGGCTACGTAACCTTCAATGGGTGAGGGGGCTTCCCATGGGGCACACACTTTTCCTGAGCCCCTGACGAAGAAGAGGTAAAGGAGGAAGTAGTTGGGCCTCATGAGGTGGAGTAGCAGAAGGCACTATAAATCTCAAGCTCATCTCCCCAATTTTGTATGCCTAATAAGAAAGAAATATGACATCTTGTCAGGGATGAAGAGGCCCTATTGGAGTAGGCCAAAAATGATCAAGAGTGAAGCCCCTGTGGGACACTAGGGGACAATATCCAATGTCTTGCATCATATGGTTAGTCCCTTTGTGCATGAGCTTCAAACATTTGTGAAATATTGAAGGGATAGCACCCATGGAGGTCAGCCAGGGGATGCCTAGCTTGACTCTGAACAAGTCTAATTCAAGAATCACTATGAATGTTGAGAATACTGCCTTGGGTCCCACCTGAATAGTCAAGGTGGTTGATCCCAAGGGAGGCAACGACATTATGTCATGCGTATACATGATGGCGTCACACTCATCATACTTTCCCTAGTTAAGCCTATTCACAAAGAGGACCTCCTCTGTAATAATGTCGACTCAGCATGGGGGGTCTGCCAAGACACTCCTGATAGCGATGCCATTAATAAAACTCATGACATGCAAGGGAGTAGGCACTCCGCTATAGGGCTCATCTAGAGGGGTGAAAGAGAGTTATTTCTGGCACCCTTTGGGCTTGCGGGGAAATAGGAGTGATAGTCACCATGTTTATATATGGACTATCAATTAGCAATGGAGAAGATGATGAGGAAATTGTAATGAAGTTAGATGCATGTGGTGGAAAAGGATCAGTATAGATCTACGGTTCATTATTCATCTTATCAACAAATTTTTTAGCCTTGGGCTTCCTCTCATTCACCTTGATAGTGCCCCTATCAATGTGGTATTGCACCAGATGTCGAAGACGCACATAGTGTTTAGTATCATGACCATGCACACTATGCTATTGACAGAACTTTGAACCATCGTACCACCGGGGATAGGGGTGATTATCATAAAGGGGTCTAATCTCTGGAAGAGTCACCAAGTTATCCTTGAGTAACTTCTACAAGACACTAGCATAGGAATCTACAATTTTGGTGAATGTTTAGTTCCTTTGAGGGTCTATTGTGAAGTGATTTCTCTCGCCACTAGAAAAATTAGTCATAACAGTAGCCACAACTTTGTTCTTCCAGGATCCTCCAAAGGAAGAAGCCCCTCCATAAGCATTCAAAGAAGAATCCCCAAATTGAGCTATGGTATGCTAATAATTCTTTAACATGTTGTAAAGGCAAGTAAAGTTCTGATATTATTCAAGGATAACTTCTCCCTTAGAGCCGGCTGCAAGTTACTGATGAACATCCTCTGGAGATCAGCATTAGACAAGGCATAAGGAACTCTCATAGAGAGGGATTGATATCTTGAAATGAAATCAGTTACTTTCTCGTTTGGCTATTGTTTGCAATGTACAAGGTCAGCTATAGTGATCTTGCTTCCAATGTTAGCCTGGAACCGAGTGAGGAAAGCATCCATCAAATGATTGAAGGTCCCAATAGAATAGTCAGGAAGGGAATTGTACCACTCCATGGCAGTCCCTTTTAGAGATGTACAAACAGCTTGAGCAACGCATAATCCATGGTGTGATAATCGCTGCATTGAGTTAAAAAGGAATTAATGTGGATTTGGCGATCTCCATCATCACTATACCTTTGAAACTTGAGGGTTTTGGACCCCTACGACAACATAGTATTCAGAACTTGCATAGGCAAAGGATTGTGATGATAGAATGGAGTCAAGGAACTATGGTTGGTTGTAATTGACAAGTTGACTAGTTGTTGCAACTAACCCATATTTTGCAATATGGTATTTAGAATTGGATTTCTAGACAGAGGAGGAGGACTGCCTCCACATCTAGGTGTGGCAAATGATTCGTTGTGTGCAATTCCTCTGCTAGCACCCCCAAGTAAGCACTAGTATTCTGTGAACCTATCCCAAAGGCGTTCTAGTTTGCCGTGATACTAGGTATAATAGTGTTGCTTCCGGGGATAGCTCCAATACCACTTCCAAGGGTAGTGTTGGTAGTAAGCTCTACCATGTGTATGGATCCTCCAGGCATGGTAAGGTCTATCTGCTCTCCAGTAAGACCCAAATGTGTTCCTTGTTGGTTAGGAGGAGGGAGAAGTATGTTAGGAACTATGGTTGGTCGCAGTCGACAAGTGGAATAGTTGCAACTGACCCATATTTTGTAATATGGTATTTAGAATTGGATTACTAGGCGGAGGAGGAGGACTGCTTCCACCTCTAGGTGGGACAAATCATCTGTTGTGTGTAGTTCCTTTGCCACCACCCCCAAAGTTAGTGACAGTATTCTGCGAACCGAACCCAAAGGCATTTTGGTTCACCATGATACTGGGTATAGCAGTGTTTCTTCTGGGGATTGCTCCAATACCACTTCTAGGGGCAGTGTTGGTAGTAAGCTCTGTCATGTGCACGGATGCTCTAGGCATGGCAAGGTCTATCTACCCTCCAGTAAGACCCGAGTTCATTCCCTATCTATTAGGAGAAGGGAGAAGTATGTTTTTTGTGTACTATCTCCCCTATTGTCAGGAGCACTTTGAGGCCTTTCTTGTCTACAATTAATAATTCTCACAAGTTATGGATGACATCTTTCACTTTAGGACATGAACTTGTCTTAAGGAATGTTTCAAATTTTAGCAGGTTCTCCTCTAGAGATTGGACCTTATTAAATTCAATTGTGAGAGTTGAATCATGATCTACTATTAGAGGGGACTCTAGTGGAGAACTGTTAGGTGTGGTATGATGAGATCCAGACTTTGGAGAATTGGCAAGTCCAAGGATCGGTCCTGAAAAGAACTGTGATCCACTCAGATCATTCACATCCATTTTTTTGGCAAACAAAGGTCCTAGTCTAGTAGGACTGTATTGGTCAAGAGGGACACCATGCCTTGTAGACCTTCACACAACAACTTTTGTTGTAGTTTGAGTTGTAAAGCTCATAAAGCTTCACCACATCCATATTTTATCTAAGGAGCAGTTCACGTCGGGTTCACCAAAACATGGGGAAGAAAATAATGCACCTACGGAGAGGCCAATTAAAACCTCAAGGAATACATGACTTTCTTGCACCAACTCACATTGCTAGCTAGGAGTGTTAGGGAGATAGGACGCGAGATAAAGAGAACTACTTGGTTACTTGAATACAATTGAGTGTAATTATTTAAGTGTGAGGCAATTAAACAAATGTAAATTGAGTGTTTATATGTAGATGTCTTAAATGTAGTTAGATGAACTAGATGCAAATCAAATGTTTATAACTAGAATAGATAGATGGATTAAAATATTCTAATTATGACAAATACAAGAACTAACTGCAATGATTAAACCTTGAGCTTCATGATCTCTCTATTTCAAATAGAAGTGCGGTGCAAGGACTATAGCACATCTGTGGGACACCAACTTGTCATGTTGGTGTCTCGTACAGTTAGGCAGAAATGAAGGTAAAAGCATAATAACAAAGTACTAAAGTGCAATAGTATGATAAAGACGAAGGAACATAATGTAAATTAACAAAGTAAAGCTAGTCTAAGTACGTGCAAGGAAGGAAATTATAAATATGCAATGGAGATGATTCAAGAAGATGAAACATTAACTAAGCTAAACATGTTTTGAATAACAGAATGGAAAGAGGAAGAGAGAAGATAGAGCTGAGTTCGATGGTTGATGATGTGATCCAAAGTGAAGCACACAAATCCATGAAAAAAATCCACACACAAACAAACATAAGAAATTGTTGGGGTGGTTGTTTGGAAACTTGCCTCAGTCAAGTCCCTATTTTGTTGTCTCCTCCACAACAATTATTAGACAAAACATCGGTGATAGATAAGTGAGTAGACAACATTAATAAATGATAGTGTAAATAGAGAAGTAGATAAGGACGATAATATGCTTGCTAAGACACAAAAAGGATATGAAAGAGACTACGCTATGAGAATAGAGAGCCCAAATGTGTGAGACAGAGCCAAATGCAAGAGCTTGACGAGTTGATAATGGAAACCTGCAACAAGAATGGATGTGTAGAGCCAAGAAGATGTGCAAAGTGACCAAGATGAATTTGTGAGTAGTAGCCAAAGAGTTGTGAATAATAGCCAAGAAGCTTCAATGAGCATGCAAGAAGTTGTGGATGAGCGTGCAATAAAACCAAATGGGGGTTGCAAGAGGGTATTTGATGTACTTGGACGGAATCCTGCACAAGTGAGCCATCATCAGGGGTGTTACAAACACAGGTTGACAATTTGTAATGCTCCAACGACAACCTGCACATCTACAAATTCATTAACGATAGCACACCGTGCAAATGTCTCCATGACATGCACCTATTCAAAACCGTTAGGACCATGTGGTGGGAATCTTGAGTCAGATGATGAGTTAGATGATGACAAGGATAACGAGTATGACGGGATTTTTGAGTCTTGGGCTAAAGTGGACAAATGTGAAAATGGCATTTTACATGAGGGTGTAAAATTTATGCCATTACACTCTCATAAAGTCTCATGATAGCTATCAGGAGAGTCTCAAAGATACCAATGTCATGAAACCTCTAAAAAAGGGTCATCCTCAAAACAGAGTCAAAGGCTTTGCAAAAGTTGACAAAGCAACAATATACTTTCAAGGAATGATGTCGTGTCTCCTAGATAATACTTTGAAGAGTCTGAATATCATTTGTAGTCTAATAATCTAGCCTGAAGCTAGCTTGTCCCTTGGCATGGATTTGATGCTAGTCCAACTCCCTAGAAAGGATATTGTGTAGAACGGTGTCATATAGTTTAGAGAAAGTGTGGCTAACCATGATGCTCCTATAATTATTAGGATTGGAAGTTGGGCTATCTTTATGAATCAAATGAATAATGTGGTGTCACCAAGAGGGGGTAAACTGAGTGCGGACCACGTGATTGAATAGGTCAGATAGGTAGGAGCCTGAGAATGACACCATGCTTGAAGAACTCCACTTGGAACCCCTCCTCGTCAACAGCTTTGCAACTGTTCAAACTTCTAACAACTTCCTTGATGTTCGTGTGAGTGAAAAGATGACAATGGGGGGGACGTAACATGTATGAGGGGTTGGTTGGGGATATCATAAGGTGAATAAGTATGGGAGACCAGTGAACCATGGTTTAACTCAGTGGGGAGGAGGGAGTGGCGAGGGAAAAGAGTGTGCCAAAAGGGTTTGGGGGAGTGAATGAGAAGCTTGAAGGGCTCTTCTACGTTGGAAAATGAAGAGATGTTTCTTGCAATGGACGAGATGACAGTAGGAGGTATTCAGCCTAGCATAAGAAGGGTGGTGATGGATGAAAGCATAGCGCAAGGCCCAATGGAGGTCTTTACACTCCTCATTGTACCATTTGTTCATAGGATAAGTGTTCTTAGACCTAGAAGGAGGGAACATGAGGGTGGTGAAATGAGGAAAGGACATAAGGGCAGTCTCCCAAATAGAGGTGGAAAGGTCAAACTTGGTGGCGATGCACTCAAGGGGGAAAAAGAGGGAGTCGAGGGAGAGTTGTCTGAGGTGGTGGACAAAAAGGTCATGGTCACCATCATCAAAGCAAAACAAGGTAGGGGGAGGTTCGATGGGGCAGGCGATGGGGGAAAGGGATGGGGAGAAATAGCATGGATGGAGAGACAAAGGAGAGCATGGTCGATGGGGGGGGGGCTAGGGGGTAAGAGTGATAGAGAAGTGGCGAATGGAAGGAATGAACGATTGGAGTGAAAGAACATAGTCAACCACACTTGCACAGTAGTGGTTATCCAACAAACTAAAATGTAAAATATGTAAAAGGAAGTTTGAAAAAAATACTTAGTGTCCTTCTTGGTAAGATATATGTTTTAGTTTGTTGTTTAGATGTTGCCCACTTGCACCACTATAGTGAGGCCTACAGGTAAAGAAGCGGGAACATGAGAAGTAGGATTAACCACTTAGAATCACCAGATTAGAATACTCGGAGAGTTGGATAAGGTGTCATCCATACTTCGTGAAAGGACCCAAAGCGTCATCTAAAGATCGTGAAGCCCCAAAGCAGCTAGATTCGTGTCCTTGATGAACATAGTGTTCATGGACCAGTTGTGAAGGGGGGTCTGAGCAACCCGAGGTCCATGCATTAAAGTCACCAAGAATAAGGAGGCAACGTCTATGCAAGAGCCAAAATGCACCTATTAGACAAATTGTTTGCGTTTATTAATTAGATTAAAAATCAGAGTTAATTGTTTTTTAAATTTTAATTTATTTAACAAATAGAAATAAGTGCTTTTTGGCCCTTGTATAGCCAAGGGCGAATAAGGACATCCCCGGTAGGAAAAAATTGAAAGATGCAATCGTATAAATCGGAGTATGGATAAGTGTCAGGACCATTATGGACAACATATGAAGAGGTCAAAGGCAAGTAACACACTCTAAGGAAGATGTTGCAAAGGCAAGGGACAGCATGGCAAATCCGGAACTATAGCAAAAAATGATTGAAACCTGGCCTAGAAAGTGGTAACTGACAAGGCAGGCAACCCCCCTCCCCCCCCCCCCCCACACACACACAAAAGCCACGAACCCTACCAGAACCTCTACCCTCACATCTATAAGAAGACCACTAGTGATTCTGAGGAGAGGATGTTCAAGGCTTTAGTGATTTTTCATGAGGAAGAGGATATCAAATGAGCCCAAAGCATTATGAAGCAAGTTTGGCAAGGCAATGACTATCCAACCATATCAATCGATATGGCTAGATGCCCATCTATGCTAAGGCCTCGAACCTCACAAATCATCCCCTGCAGTAGTTTCTGACATCCGTAACCGTGCAGTGGAAGTCAAATAATATTAAGTGTCTGCAGCGTTGCCTAAGTTCAACAGTATGTACACCGATACCCGCTGAGCTGAATTAAAAACGGAGCTTGATTAAAAATAAAGTGTGTGCATTTTAGTTTGGTCCTTTAGTTATATTATTATATAATATATAAATTATTTTAAGACCTATTAAATATACAATTTTATTAATATAATTATATATTTTTGAAGATACATGATAAATAATGGTTTAGGAATATTAATATTTTTATTTTATTTAATCAATGTTAATATTATTATTATTATTATTATTAATTGAAACTAAATATAATCAATATGAAAATAATAAATTGAGATAGTATCGATTTGATACTAAGATTTTAAAATAAACAACAAATAATCTTGTGAATCCTTTTACATGTCAGTCACAAATATTTATCTAAAAATGATATATTGTATACTAATAATTTAATTCAATCATGATGTAAATATCACTTATCAATTAAGAAGATATGTAAACTCATAAAATATTTACCAAAAAATGCAAGTTATATATCAATAATTATATCTCTTAAAAAAAATGAAGGTACAAAAAGATGAGGTGGAATTTCCCACATATATATAATAGTGCTCTAATTCAAAATTATAATATATAGTTGATGTTTATAGCATAAATCCACAATCTACTTCCTCTATGTTCTAATTTTCAACGAGTGTTAAGTATTCAACCATGAATACATTTATATAAAGTTTGACCATCATCCTCCATATAAATATCATCAACATGTGCAAATAGATTGAGTTAGTTATAAATAGTTACCAAATAAAAGACTAAGAACATTGAATTTCATTTCATAATTTCCTTACCAATCTCCACTTTGCTTTGTGTAAATTTAGACAGTTAATTTAGATTTAAAAAATTAAAAACAAGATATAAATATTATAAAAAATTATAAAATTATATTTGATTATAAGACTAAATAACATATTAATAATATTAATAAAAATATATAATCTTGAACCATTATTTATCTATACGTATGTATTTTTAAAAATTATATAATTATATTAATAAAATTATATATTTTATATCTCTTAAAATAATTTATATATTATATAATAATATAACTAAAATGCATGTTTACCAACGGGGACAGTTAGGCTTTTTTTTCAAACTATTCATATATATGTAATTACTATACAGTTTAGTTGGTCAGGCTCAAAAGCATGGTTTGATGGGCATCCAACCATATTGAATTGGATAGTTATTATATAATATATAAATTATTTGAAGACCTTAATTAAATTGTTATAATTATTGTGAAATTCTTAATTAAAATGTTATATTTATTGGGAAAATGTTTTAATAGTTTTTTTTTTGTATTATATATAAGAGGATCAAAAAAAGAGAACAGCTGAAATATTCAATTCAGTTACAGAGGCCTAGCCTCACAAAACAGAATGTACAAGACGACAAGATCAGTACATACGAAAGTAAAGCAGAGGACTACTGCAAGATATTATCGTAGGTGTCCACCCAAGTAGTCCAACCCCTAGAACCTTCCATCTAGACAATATTTTTATGTTCCTCGATTTGGGACAGCATGAAGATCTGGTCCTTTTTAGACTTGAGGTTCTTTTTAATCTCCTGATTGAGTTTTTTGCAGGTCCTTTCAAACATCTGAAGATCGTCAATGTTTCTTCTCCACTCATACCCATTCTTCAGCTCGTAGACAAAGGTGGCATAACCATCTTTCAGGAACCTCTTCAGCTTGTCCTTGTTCATCATCATAGTAGTGTGACCCTGGAGAAAGATTTTTTTTTAAAGTGAGTTTACGGAAACACTCAGTAAGAACTCTAGGGTTGCTCTGATACCTTTCCTCGTTCCTACATTTCCAAATCTGCCAAAGAACATTAGAAGAGAGAATATTCCAAAAGAGATTAGAATCTTTTTTAAGCCCATCAATATTACCAGTGATAATTTCAAGAATGTTCACATTTATAGGATAAGTGATATCAAACATATTCCATATTTTCTTAGCGAAAATACAGTCAAAGAGAATATGTCTACCGGTTTCAAGAAGTCTGCATAAGCTACAGAAATCATTCATAGAAGCATCTTTCCTAATCGGAAGTTTGTCAAGCAGGGCCAGCCATTTAAAGCATTTAATTTTTGGTTCAATAGTACCTTTCCAAAGAATGTCAAAGTATTTCTTCCAAGAACCTTTATCAAGGGAGGAATACCAAACAGAGTTAACATGGTCAAGGATGGTTTCATTATGCCCAATAATATTGTATATATTTTTGGTTTTGATTTTGACATAATGACCCCATCAGGCCATTTACATTTTAAATACCTATGAGAGTCCACATGACAAGCAGTAGGCAGGTCCTCAAACGCCTTAACAATCATATTGTAAGTTTTCTTTTGAGAAATCAAGATATCAAATCTGTTTCTAAGATCATCCCAACTGATAAGGTTATCCTGATCAAACAGATCAGCTAACTGGGAGATGCCCATCTTAGACCAAAGCCGAGCAAAGCAACCTTGGGAGAGGGCGAGGGGTTTCCCAAACAAGTGTAAGTTCCACCAAATGGATCTTTCACCATATAGATGCTTAGCATCATAGAAATCCTTGTTGGTAATATACTTTCTGATAGGTTCCCAGGCTTTCCTTATGGATCTAAAAACAACAGAACCTTGAACAATAACTAGAAAATTACCAATAATCAAATCACTAAAGGGAAGATTCCTCCAAGATTTAGCATTTTTAGGAATGCCCCTTTCAATATTATGCCTAACAAGGACCTTCCATGGATTGTTACCATCCATAGAGTGAAAGATCCATTTGGCGGAAAGAGCATTTCCTTGAAGTTTAAGATCTTTCAACCCCAACCCCCCAAGGAGCTTATCAGTGTGGCACCAGTCCCACTTGACAGCGTGCAACTTCTTATTGCCTTTACCATCAGACCAAAGGAAATTCCTGATAGCTTTTTGGATTTCTAGAATTTGGTAATTGCTGAACATCCAGGCAAAAGAGTACTAAACATTATAAGAGGACAGAATCTTTTGGCAAACTTGAACTCTGACGGCTAAAGATAAGGATCTATTATGCCATTTATTCAGCTTCTTGGTAATTTTATCCTTAATCCAAAACCACGTGTCTTTGAGGGAGGGCTCAACAGAAAAAGGAATGCCAAGATATCTAACAATTTTATGAGGGTCGCCCCATTGAAAGTTATAATGCTTGAACCACTTAGGAGGCTGCTCCTCCCAACCACAACATATGGATTTGGATTGAGATAATCAAGCACCAAAAATGGTGTAGAAAAGATTAAGTTTGGTTTGCAAGGCTTCAAAGTTAACAGCATTAGCTTCAAAGAAGATAGCAATATCATCAGCAAACTGGCAGTTAATAAGCTCATTGTTATTGGGAAGATATATGCCTCTAACAGCAGGGGACAAAGAATTATCCCTAAGGATGTAGTATAGGGCTTCTGAAGCTATGACAAAAAGGGCAAGGACCAGAGGACAACCTTGCCTGATAGATCTACCAAGGGGGAAGGGGTCGGAGGGAACCATTAACATCAACTTGGGCAAAGGCATCATTGAGCAGCGCAAGCACCGAATTGCAGAAGATAGTAGGAAACCCAAAAGCCTCAAGCATCATGAAGATAAAACTCCATTCCACTCTGTCATAGACTTTTTCAAAGTCAAGGAGGAACATAGCAGAGTTCTGGTGAGAGTAGTTAGCCCAATCCATGGCTTCTCAGCTGGTGATTAAATTCTCAAGAATATATCTACCCTTAATGAAACCAGTTTGGGTAGCACAAATAAATTTAGGCAAGATATCCACAAGCCTAAGAGCCAAAATCTTGGCCAAAATCTTGTAAGAGACATTGAGGAGCGTAATAAGTCTCCAATTTTTAATGAGAGTTTTGTCCCCATCCTTGGGGATAAGCTTAATGATACCACTATTAATAATAGCACCAAGGGAACCATTGGCAAGAGCTTCTAAATAGATCTCTTGAAGATCCTTGCAGATCCAATCAATGTTAGCTTTATAGAATTCCATAGGAAGGCCATCCGGCCCAAGGGCCTTGTCATTATTCAAAGACTTGATAGCTCTTTCAATTTCGTCCAAAGAGATATCCTCAAACAACAGGTCAGCATCAGCTCTGGACATCTTTTTAGGGATAAGAGGTTTACAATTGTTTCTAAGATCAGCGACCTCTTTCGAATCCTTAGAGGTGAAGAGACTCTTATAATAGTCTGCAAAAGCCTTCTTAATGGTATCTGGGTCCAAAGGATCCTGATTGTTAACTAAAAGTCTATCAATAGATTTATTGGACTGCTTGTGCTTAATAAGATTAAAGAAGAATTTAGAGCCACGATCACCATATTGAAGCCAATGAGCACGAGATCTAATCTTAGCACCACTAATCTTGACTTGTTGATGTTTTTTGAGGGCTTCCTTGGCAGAAATCACATGGGAGATAAGATGAACATTTGAGGGATCATCTTGGATTTTAGCCTCAGCCTTCTGAAGGTCAGAGGAGAGATGTTTCTCAATAAACCGGTAGTCTTTGGCTCTTTTTTGGCCAATGGTTTTAAGCAAGTTTTGCTAGGCAGGTAAGTTCAAATTCCATCTGTCAGCATGGGAACAATTGGGTGAATTGAACTTGTTGATATGACGAATGATGTGGATGGCAACCAGAACATCCTCATCATTAAGAAGGCTGGTATTCAGGATAAAAAATATATATAATTATATAGACCTTAATTAAAATGTTATAGGATAGGTAATAGGTTAAAAATATATATAAGTTTTTAATTAAGGTCTATAGAGTTATATTTTGTATTAATATTAAAAAAAGGATAATTTTATATAATTTTTATTAATTTGAAATATTTTTTAATTTAATATAGTTGTTTTTAAAGTTGTTAAAATATTTAAACACAATACCTAATTTGAATTCTAAAAATAAAAAATATCGGGACCCCTAACTAAAATTCTATGGGCCCCCCTCGGGCCCCCTTTTCGATTATTGGTTGGGGTCTTCTATGCGTAACATGCCCTTCTTTTCAACTAACAAGATATCTAGAAGACAGTTCACTGGTTGGGGCCATACCAATAGCAATTTTGGTCAAATCCTATCTAAATGGCACAACGCTCACCATCATCGGAAAACAATTATTTTTTAAAGTTTGTGGGGGATAATTTTGAATAAATAGGTAATAGATTAAAAAAATTGTAAATTATCTCATATTTGAAATATTTTTTTAATTTAATATGATGTTTAAATAATTATAACATTTTAATTAAGGTCTATAGAGTTATATTTTATTTTATTTTTATAAATATTAAAAATAACTTCTCAATAATTATAATATTTTAATTAAGAACTTTATAATAATTATAACAATATAATTAAGGTCTTAAAATAATTTATATATTATATAATAATATAAGTAAAACATTAAACTAAAATCTATATCTTACGGTACTTAAAACCTTTTTAAACAACACTTAGTTTTGTTTTTTTTATAACAAACTCCTCGTATATACTATAGGCCTACGTTTGAGTTGGCAGGTTTGTTTCTGAGTGCAACGTGAGAGGCTTTCGATTGAATGAATGAATGATTTTAATGACATCCACAAGGCCAATCAACCTAAGGGACCACCGGATCACAGTCGTCAACTAACTCCAGATTCTTCTCTAAGTCGGACCTCTTATTGTGAATCTTGACAATCAAACTAGCGGTTTGGTTGATCTTATCCTCCTCGAATAGGTTGTGCATGCTGCATGTTCCTGAACTAATTCCGTACTGAGCCCCAGATGTCATCATAAGCAATGCACTCAATGATAAAATGTCATTTAGTCTCAATCGCACCCGACACACAGAACTTGCAAATCATTTCTTCCCATTCCTCTTTGGGCCTTTTCCATCTACTTGTCTCGCATCTGAGGTGGTGAGAGCCCGTCCTCAACTGGGCCACTAATAGTCTAGCTTTACCTTTAATAGTTGCTCCCAGATATACCTTATCGCTATGTTCCCAGGTTGGGTTGAACACTTTGATGTAATGAGCCTTTTTCCTGCCCATGTTATTAGTCCACATGGTAGTCCAGAATTTTTCTATGGCGAACTTTTTTATTTCCGCATTCGTGTTGGGCATTGTTGTAACTTGATATTCCATTTACTCAACCACTTTATATTTTGTTTCATCCATGTTTTCTATCTGCAGGCCAAGTCCTCTTTCATCACAATTTTGGGCCATCGTTTGTTATCCATGTTTTCAAATTTCTTTAGAAAACTTATTAACCAAGTTATCGCTGCTGGTTCCAACGGGAAACATCCTGCCTCCGCTAAAAGAATTTCATACGGGACCGAGGTCTTGACTTTACGACTACTAGTGATTTAAGTGTTTTTTAATCCTCTCCACCTGCCTTTGCTCGCATTTTGTCATGCTGCCTCCCCAAACTTCGCAGCCATAAAGGATAACCAGCGTGACCAGCAAGCCAAATAAAGTTTTCTTGGTTTTTCAGTCCCGAAGTTCAGCATTTCTGCATCTATTCTGGAGTAGGTATGACACTCTCCACCCTCCCTGAATCCTTTCGCTCTACAAGTCTCCCAGTTGAGTCTATAGTGGAGGTCAATCCCCAAATATTTGTATTTTTTCACAATTTCTAGCGGACTACCTTCAAAAATGAAAGAAACATGTTTTTCCTTCCTCTTCAAAGAAAAAATCATTATTTTCGTTTTGGTGATGTTCACCTACATCCCCACTTCCTGACAAAAGTGCTCCAAAGCCCCTAATTGATCTCTTAACCCATGAGCAGTTTTAGAAATCAGAATAAGATCATCCACATACAAAAGAAGCTTCACCACATATCCTACTAAATGCACCCCCTCGCCATATATCTTGGCTAACCAGGATTCTAGTTTATCAATGTATAAGCCAAACAAAGTGGGAGATAAAGGGCATCCTTGTTTAACACCAATGTCACTGCCAAAGCATTCAGACATACCCTCTTTAGTTTTGATTTTGGCCCTGACCCTCTCATACAACCTATACACCGCAGCTCTAAGGACCTCTAGGATGTCTAAATCTTCCATTCTACTCCATAACTTGTCTCTAGGAACCGTATCAAAAGCCTTCCTGAAGTCCACAAAACAACAATAAGCTTCTCCTTCCTCGTTGTCCCATAATTTCTCTATCAAGTGCCGAAGAGTGATGCAATGATCAATGGTAGAGTGTCTGGGCCTAAAACCTACTTGCCCTTTGGCTCTTTTTCCTTCACTTTCAGCCCAATTGTTGATTCTACGTTCCACCATACTCCCAAAAAGTTTGCCGAAAAGCGGATTGACCATAATTGTCTGATAGTTAGATGGGTTATTGATGTCCCCACTTTTGAAGAGAGGGATGACCACACTAGTGGTCCACTCAGCCGGAAACCCCTCCTGAATGACATTGTTGAAGACACCCGTGATGTGGGATGCAAGAAGATCAACTCTCCATTTTAAAAATTCAACCTGAAGTCCGTCAATGTCACTTGCCTTGCCACCAGCCAATTTCTTTATCCCAAATTTGATGTCATCAACTGTAAACAGCTCCATCGAGGTATTCACAATGGGTGGAGAGTCCTCGTGCGACCGTTCATAAAGTAACTTAGCATACTCTAACCATTGCTTATCTGTAATATTATTCACTACTTGTTTTTTCTTCTGTTGGAGTTCCTTCCAAAAGTCTTTGGGATTGTGTTTGCCTAGATGTATTAACTTCATTCTTCTCGTATTAACATACTCCTCTTTTTTTGCTTGAATCAACTTGGTATATAACATCATGTTTTCTTTGCTCGAATCTTTCCCTCTTATAACTCTCTTTGTTGCCTTACATTCTTCATCATACCACGGGTTTGACGGGAACGTGTTCGCAACCCTCTTCATATTGCAAGATCTTTTACATGCCTTTAGCGCCTTGTGTATGGTCAGAATCAACAAACTACTATGCAAATGGTCATCCTGTTTATTGCTCCTTTCATCAGCCAAGATATTGTATGTTTCTAGAAGTTGTTGTTTAAGGGCAGCGCTGAATATGGCTTTGTTCTATTGATTTATGAGAATTTTGCCTTTATTAACAGATGTCATTTGCTTGTGGAAATCTTGTTTATCATGCTGGTTATTTGGGACAAAATCCAGTTTCATATAGAGGGGCATGTGATCAGATTTCATCTCTATAAGTTGTTTACCAATATCAAACTCTATAATTTTGGAAGTAAAATTTTGTGAGCAAATAACGTAATCCACCACGCTTTGACCATTATAAGTTTTGCAAGTGAAACCCGCCAAGTTTGGCCATAACCACATGCCGTTACAGATAACCATGTCAAATAAACTACACAAGCCCAATAATTCTGCCCCAAAATGAGAAACACCCCCGTTGCCATCCTGAGACGTTCTTTTACAAGGTTGATCATCACCCTCTACCAGCCATAAAGGATTACTCTCACCTTTTTCACCGTTGCTCAAATGTAAAGATTGATTGTTGGTTGTCCTTGCATTAAAATCCCCAACCAACATTATTTCACTGTGGTGTTGAATAGAGAGATGTCTTTTTTTAATGACACAAACGGATCTTTGTTGTCTAATTTCTATTTTTTGTATTCTTCGAAGCAAAGTAACAAGCAGCTAATCTGAAAACAGTCTCATTCATTGTTAAACGCAACCATATGTATTGTTTATTTGGATCTTCTTTCTCAAATTTAACCACGCCATACCATTTCTCTTTTATAAACACCATGATACCACCATGACCTTTACCTTGTTTCATTCTCATTATTCCAAACTGAAAATTTCTTGTAGCCATCAAAATCTAGAACCATACAACCATCATGCTTGTGTGTCTCAACAAGAATAATAATATATTTCCCCTCTGCTATGGGCCCCAACCCAGGGCCTCTTCTCCAAGGATAACCTCTGCAATTCCAACTTACTACACTCAAGTGATCCTGTGGGGGCCCAATTTCTTATTTCTTACTTGGGAAACGCTCACTAATTTGAGCTTTCCCATTTTTCATCCATGCCCATTTTCCTTCGTTTCTTGCAGATTTTACTTTCATCCATTCCTTCCTTTGCTCCTCTTGTTGAGCCAAAGTAAGGTCTTCATCAAGATAAAATTGTGTTCCTCTAGGCAGCCCTCTGTTTCTGAGAATAATATTTTTATCCTCTAGATTTCTCAAGATCACTCTTACGTGTCTATCCCTTCCTCCCTCCATCCCCCTACCTATCATGTTGGCTTGTTGAATACCACTTGTCCATTTCAACTTGTCTCTAAGAAAATCTCTTACAAGAATATCAATTCTCTCTCTCCAAAGTCTTTCAACCCTTTTATAATGATATTTGCAGCTTTACCCCTTATGTCGTGTTCTTCTCTAATTTGGAATTTGATTTGTTGTTCGATAATTCCCTTTTGTTTGCTTGTTGATCTGTTTACCATTTGAGACCAAGATTTGGCTTCCTCTATCCGCTCCTTAAGCTGAGATTCTTTAGATTCTATGTCTGCCAAGGCTGATTGTATTTATTTTAATTGTGTGATGTCCACTTCTTTTTCTTTATTCTTTGTTAGTCTCAATTGTTCCAATTCTTGTTTTATGGTTTCAAGTCCCTGTTGTCCTATCTCCATTTTGGTTTGCATGTTTGAAATTTGTTCTTTGAGATTTTTGTTCTCTTTTTCTATCTTGCTGGTATACTCTATGGCTTCAAACACATTGTTCTCCTCTTCCCAATTCCTTGTCTCGATAATTTCCACCCTCTTTTTTAAGTCCATAAGCTCCTCAACATAAAGTTCCGAAGACCACAAAAGCGGTGTTCTAGTTGGGCTATAATGCATTTTATTGTCTTGTAACTCTTCCCCATTGTCGTCTTTGCTTGCTGCCCCAACTTTTAGTTGGCCCAAAGGATTCTCGTTTGATTTGGTATTCTCGTTTGCTTCCACTTAAACACGTAGTCCTTCATTTTCCTGCTCTATCTATGTTGTTTGTCTCATACTAGACTGCAAGGACTTGTCTGGAATACCATTAATTCTTGGCAAAATCATTGCAAAGGGTTTGACTTCGTTAGTACTGATGGCAGGGAATGATGTCAGAAGCCCGAGGCTCGAGGGTATCGTTGGATGGATGGGCATCTGGCTGGATAGTCGTTGCCGTTTGACAAAGACC
Source organism: Chamaecyparis obtusa (assembly GCA_027943335.1). Lineage (NCBI taxonomy): Eukaryota > Viridiplantae > Streptophyta > Pinopsida > Cupressales > Cupressaceae > Chamaecyparis > Chamaecyparis obtusa. Next base: position 1,888,083 of record BSBK01002894.1, read on the forward strand.
AAAAAAATTCGTCAGCATTCCAACAATTGATCTGCACAGTTGTATACTTTCATTCTCCTTGGCCGGTTGGGACTGTGACCGTCATTTAGCGGCAGCAGAAGCAGATTTAGTTTCCCACCCAAAAGGAAAAGAGTTTGTGCTAATAGCTTTTAGGTTACTGATAACTGCCCATTTTCCATTGCGCCTTGTAGCAACGAGTTCTTTGGAATGTTTCAATTCAGTGACCTACGATTTAGTAAGATCTCCATCAAGAAAGATCTTTGTAGGTAATGGAAAGAGCTTCCTCTATGCCTTGAGAGCACGAAGCCGATCCACAACAGAGAGGAAACAAAGGAAAAGAGTAGTCGTAGCCAACCCAGGCCCCATCAAGGGTGATGTCTGCAATGCCAAGCTAATCACTGAGAAATGAATAACCTAATAGATAGGGGGTCGGGGGAGACTGAAGGCAGACCACAGACCTTGAGATTAAGTTCTCATGATCTTCTAGTTCGCTCCTCAACAAGCTTGGATTGAACCAACTCCTCAATGCCTGCGAGTGGTGGGGTGTTGTCGCCATAGACAAAGGCCCATGTTTTAAGCTTCTTTTTTATTTCACTCTTGAGATATTGTTGTTTACTATCGAGTTTTGTCTTCTTTGATTTCAATTCAAGTATGTCAAAATCCTTCACTGTAACCAGTTCCAAATTTGTGTTGAAAAGTCTCATGATGTCATTTTTCTTAGCAACAAACGATGTTAGCCTGTTAAAGATACCTTGTAAAGACTGTTCGAGTTCAAAGTTTTCAGTCTCAAGCTTTCCCGACATGCTGGAGCAACTCTGCGATGGAGGCAACATCTAACAGTTTCCAGTGATAAGTGCGCATAGGGGTAAGAAACGACGGGGCAGGAGGGGGGGGATCCCTGGCCAAATCCATCGTTGGGAGGAAGTGAAAACCCCCGCGACGAGTGCTCATCGGGAAGAAATGAAAACCGTGAAAGCGAGAGACGGAAAACTATATGCTTGCAACAAGCTCTGAACCTACTATTCGCTAGGGACTGCCCCTTCCGGTATAGCCCCTCCCGGTATAGGCAGAGTAGCATTGCTGCTCAACCGTATAGCCTCCTCTTCTCGCTGCTGTCTAGCCTCCTCGCGCCGTGCATAAAACTCTTCTCGCATAAGCTCTAGGCGTTCGTTAGCATGCTGAAGCAAAGCGTTCATGCGTCGTGTTTCCTCCTCCAGGTCACAAGAGGCGCATGGCTGGGCAGCAGATCTACGCACAAGATGTGCACAGATCATGTGGGTAGCGCAGGTTTCGGGTAGCAATCTTACGAGAAGAATTTCCAAAACATTGAGGAGGGATTTGAAATTTGGGGTCTATGAAGAAATTTTATGCTCTAAAAAATCAAGAGATTATATTGGCAGGTTGGGTTCTTCCTTTGATACCTCTTTAATTGAAATGTGGGTTGGGATCCCAATTCCGAATTATTTGGAAAATAAAACATGTATTTGGATTTGCAAATAAAATACAAGTTCTATTGAATTAGTCCGAATGTCTGATTCATGTTAAGAAGGGATGTACAATGTACTGGTACTGCTGGTGCTTCTACAAGCAGAATTTTGTAGACTACTATTTTGCCTGGAAGTGTTTGTAACTAGTCTATTATGGTGTCAAGATTTCACTCCCAAATTACCTTGTGCTTAGATTCGCACTTGGTGAATGAAGGAGATCTCTTCAAAAGTCAGAATTGTCATATGAGCTGATTAGAGAATGGTCTACTTATGCTAAATAGACTAAGTGGCTCTAAGAATTGTATGAATAGATAGCATGCTGATATCATTTGTTCTCACGTCAATAGAAAAAAATTGTTTCTTTCAATTGGGATCCCTCGTATAGACTGAACTCAATTGTTTCTGTCTTGGCCAAAATCCCCTTCAACCTTTTTTTTGAGCACAAATATCAACATTGAAACAACATGCAATACTGTTATAATGTCAAAAGGATTCCATCTCGTCCAAAAACCAAAAAGAATGAAATAAACTGTAATCCGCTTTTATCAGTGAAGATGATATTTAAGTTTAGAAGAACACTTATATTTGAAAAGATTTAATGAAATTAAATTTACCACCAGGCAAATCTTATAGCTTTACAAAGAATGCTTATTTTTCTAGCACACCAAAAAAAACGATGATGAATATATTTAGCAAGTTTTTAAGACCAACTGCTTCAATTTCTACTACTATTGTGTTCAGGATATTTCACAAAACCAATTGAGATTCCATTTAGCACGATGTTATTTACCACAAAAGCCTACAATCGGATAAGAATCACCTTACAACTTAGCCATAGTTTGACCAAATCAAAATGTAAAGGAGGCTGAGAGTTGCATAGGTATAAGTTATAACCAAGCTCCCCTTATCAAGGAAATAATTGTTCTTATACAGAAAGGATTTCAACTTAGGAGATAAATGAATCCAGTAATAAGAATCCCTGTAAAAGTCAATGCTGCATTGGAAAGGAAGCACTCACTGAGAAACTAATGTAGCTTTTTTCATTGTATTCAAGATCCCTTGTCATGTGCCACATAATCCTTCTACAACATATTTGATAAAATGCTACTTTTTACAAGATAAGATTATGTTTGATGTCCAACATGTCTTGCCTTAAAATTGTTCACCATTATACAACAAATTATGTCAGAAAGCAGAGTATTTATTTTGTGAGATCTCTCAAGAGATGAATGAGCACAGGAGTCTCAAAGTGCCGTCCTATGTACATTATTAATGCACCTTGACCTCTGTTAGTGAACATTAAGCATTCTGTCTGTAAATGCCCAATCATTCATCCCCTGCTAAAAGATTTAAACATCTGCAAGGAAACTTTTCCCAATACACTATATACACATATTGATACAAAACACAGTTAATGCAATTCTGCAGTTTTGCTTAGTAGGCTCTTGACTCTTAAGATGCAAGAACTTGACCTCTAACTACATAATGTCAATGAGAAAATTAGTAAACAAGACTTTAGCCTTACCTTATCAAAGGGGTCAGAAAAATGTTGCATACCCTCAGTCAAATTGAAACACTCCTATTGCTCTTCATTTTGCACTGAAGGTAATTCAAGAGTTAAAATAAATGATGATCTTCCTACTTCCCTGCAATATTGTACTTCTCCATTCATTATTTTGACCAGTTTGTGACACATGTGCAGCCCCAAACCTTCCCGAGACATATCTTGGTCATGATCAAACATTTCTTTTATCAATTTGTCTGGTATCCCTTGTCCTGGATGTGTAATCCTACGCGCCCAGCAAACAAAACATAATTGTGAAAAGAATATATAATTTTAAGGTTTTTTTATGCACCTATCTTAGCCAAACTTCAACATAGACATCTATATTTGACAAACAAAACACCAATATTATTAGAAGCCGAAATAAACAAAGTTGGTGAAGCATAAGGATTATGTATTCCTAAAATGTGTTCAACACATTGAACTTAGAAGAGCCGTGCACGTTGATTTTTTGAATATAGATACAATGAAGATTTTTATCAAAACCTGATTCCAAACAAAAAAAATTAACTGTTAATGAATTATAGATTTAGCCACGCATTAACATTGGAAGAGCTAATTGAGGTATATAGGAAAGATGTGGACAAAATAGAAACTTGCCAAATGAGAACATTTTCTGTTTAATTTTATTTTTCCAATGTTGAGAACCTTGTTTTCCTTACTTCCTCATCTTGTATAGACACGTTCTTGAAAATATTTAAAAGAGGAAAAAAAAGGAATAAAAGGAGGAAGCCTCCATTCATATTTAGATAAGTTGCCAACCCTTGTATAGGGATGGGTAATCGTTTAGATTTGCCAGTATGGCGAAAATTTCCACTGGGTATATGTATGCATCATATACGTATATGTATGAAAACCTGTCTTAAAAGAATATACTTCTAAACTATATATATATAGAACTTTATACCATTATATTTATTACTAGTGATATATATGAAATATTTATCATATTAATATTATAGTATTATTACATTTTTACATAGTAGAGAATATTAATATCTTATTATATATTATTATAACATATTCAAAATTTTCTACCTGTTGCATCAAATGTAATAATTTTTACCAAAAAATTTGGAAAAAATCTTTTTTATAAATATCAATTGTAAAAAATTGTTTACTTGTACAGCTAATTTAGAATTTTTAATAAAGAAATTATTCTTTTGAACCTTGTTTAAAATCTTTATCTAGATTATTGTTAGATTGTAAGTACAGATTGGTTTATTCTAAATAGTTATCTTCTAAACATCTTACTATTGAAAGAGAACACGCCACATTAAAAGGAAACATTATAACATATTAATATTGTGTGTACAGTTTAGTAGCTGGGAAGAACAAATCTTATCTATATATAAGATGGGCATGTTAAATACTGCCTTGCCAACACAGACTTACCAGTGTCAAGGGCAGAGAACCAAGTGCCATGCAAGACTTTGGAATATGTATAATGCAATGATTGAAAAAAAAAAGAACAAGTTTTCTGACTTGCAAACCTGGTCAAGATTTTTATGATTTCTCTGTGGATTTGCTCTGGCTGAACCTTGGAAAACCCCAGTTTAATGTCCCTTAGAATATTCAGCAGATGGTTGACCTATTATCCGGGTTTTCGTAAGTCAGCAATATGGATAGGGGACCCATCCAAGGGTTTGTAGAGCTTAGGGTCATTGTGAGCAGTTTAGGACAGTCTCCTAAATTTTAGGAGGGATTCCTACTTTTTAGGGATTGACTGGGTGTTGTCCAAAATGCATTAGGAGACTTCCGGGATCATTCTGGAACCCTATTTTTAAGGGGAGACTATCAGTTCGCCTGCGGTGTTTAGGTATCATCTTGGACTGGTGGCATCAGTCAGATTTCAATTTGGAGTCCAGATGATCAGTTTATGAATAAATTGGAAATAATTGAATTATTTCCTAAGTTTGATTTAAATAAAATAATAATAAAGTGATTTAATATAGTCACTTTATATTCTAATAAAATATAATAAAAGGCCATGGCACTTTTCCCTAAGCCAGTTATAAGTTGTTATTAAAGGGGGAATCATTTATATTAATGATAAATAAGGCTTTAGAGGGTTCGAACTCCTAGGAGAGGAGAAATAAAATAAAAGAATATAATAAAGTACTTTAATATAATTCATGAGAAACCCTAAAAGGGTTCAAACCAATTGGAGGGAGAAGAGAAATGTTAAAAAGCAAGATGGGCTTCATTTTTCACCATCCGGGTTATTATTTTCAAAAACAGCATATTGATGTGAAACCCCAGCTTTCCTGGCAACAGTTTTCATCATAGTTTAGAGATTGAGTCAGATTGGCAGTCAATTTGGAGGATTTTGTTTTCATATTGGATAAAGGGCATATCAGATTATTATAATTACAGATCTGAGTCTGTAGGATGGAATTCATACACTCCACGTGCCTTTTCTTGGCCGTACAGCTCCAGGCAAGGGCTGATGTCAACCTTAGTGGGGAATATCAATATTTCAGATTGGTCTAGAGCAGAATTTGTTTGTCAGTTGCAGATCGGTTGCTTTGAAAGCAATTTCAAACATTTCTTGAGCTTCTAGAGCTAGCCGTACAGCTCAGGTAGTAATCACACCACCTCTTAGCTGGACGTGGAGTTATAGCAGCAGCAGACACCATTAAAAATCAGAGAATTGGGACTTCCAGCAGCAGCTCGGTATTAGCAGAGAATTCAGATCAGACCATTGCCAGTCATACATTGCCATTAGTTGCAGTTCACTCTTATTCCTTGCAGTACAGCCCCGGTATGGTTTTGAAGTAGTTGTTGGATGAAATATATAAAAAAACCCAAGTTACCAGATTCACTCCTGGAAGGTGGAATTCGAGATTTGGTTCGCTGCAAAGTCGGATTCAGTTCGAATTCGCTCAAAATTCTGCCAATCAGGGAAATTTGCTCAAAATTCTCTTAGGACCCTGTAAGAATTTTGGACGAATTTGGAAGACTTTTGATTTGGACAAAGGAACCCAAAACGAATTTGGGCCAAATTTGACTGAAAATGTCATTTTCATTGACTTTTTCATAAAGTTTTTTTGCCAACTTAGGTCTATTCAACCCTCCAACCCTAAAAGTGACCACTAAAAAGACCAAAAGGGTTGTTTTATATGTCATTTGTGCATTTGTGAATGAAAAGAAAAACTTCTTGCCTCCATTTGTGTATGAACTTATTTGCTGCTGCGCGCACACACTCACATATACATATATATTTTTATTTTTATTTTTAAAGTCTTGTACAGATGAACCCAAAACGAATCCGAACCAAACCAAAAAAAAATTTACGAATTTCGAACCCGAATCTTGAACCCGCATCCGTACAAGAATCCAAACCGGCAACTTAGAAAAAAACCAGAATTTACTCTTATTTGAAGTGAATTATTTGTCATTAATTTCTTTCAAGTATTTTCTTCATTTTTCTTCAAGCATTGCATTTTATATTATCAAAAAATCAAAAAAAACATCAGAAGCCAAAAAACAAAAAAATAGACAAATTTCTCCTAAAATGCTGGTCAAAGTCAATTTCTCAAAAGGGTTGTTTTATATGTCATTTGTGCATTTGTGAATGAAAAGAAAAACTTCTTGCCTCCATTTGTGTATGAACTTATTTGCTGCTGCACACACACACACACACATATATATACATATAAGAAATTAACGACAACTTGGAACCTAGTTGGGGATTTTTCACCCAGGCTCCCAAACACATACCATATTTCTGCATTTTGCGAGCCTGCTTCGAAGAAACAAGTAACAGCAAGAGAAAATAAAGAATTGCTTCAGAAATGAGAAAATTTCTGAACCTTAATTGATGGAATAAACTATGTCGATATAGGCAAACCAACCAGACATTCCCAAATAGCAAGGTAAGTTAATTCTCATGCATCCATTTAACACACCTCTATAATGAGAAATTTTGGGCAATCCAAGACAGATTGCAATGAGAAAATCTCTGTAACTTTAAATTAACGGACATCAAAGGCTTCATAAACCATGTCAATAATGCAAAACCTACCATAGTTTCCCAAACAGCAGGGTAAGTTAATCCCACTAGGGTTTCCATGTAAACATTGTGTTATTGTGTGCTTATGCACATGATTGTTGGAATTCAGTAAATAATACTATATTGTGGTTGATAAAGTTTAAATTGGTGAAAATTGTTGTTATACAGATTCACCCCCCCTCTCAGTATAATCGCATCCTCTTCAAAAGAGACCATGCCATATTTTGAATGCAAGGAATCAAGGGTTATAGACTTATTGTGATAGGTTCTAATGGCAAAACACACAGGCCACATTGAATCTTGTCATTAGAATAAAAGGTTTACACAAGTACATGATCTAAACGTGCAGGTGTGTTGAATGGATGCGCGTAAAACACAGTAAAGCAATGCTTTTATATAATTCTTTTTTTACAGAGTTTGTAGGTACCAACCTACAAGAGAAATCAACCCCAAACTTAGTTTATGAGCACCAACCCACTCGAAGCACCAACTCCAACTTCTGAGTTTGTAGGCACCCACCCACTAGAAGCACCAACTCCCACTTCCGAATTTGTAGGCACCAACCTACTAGAAGCACCAACTCCCACAACAAAAGTTCCACCTTCTATGTTGCTCCTTCAACCGATGATGGACATTATGATCTTTTCAAAACTGCATATATTCCATTTGGATCTGCAATGAACTTCATATGAATTTTCTGACTATCTGCAATACTCTTCATATTTGCTTTTTTCTAAATCTGGTGTATGTATGTACACTTATTATCCTCAAAAACAACACATTACACACCCCTCTCTCAATCATATCCAATCTCCATTTATATCTTCATATTAAGTTGAAGAGAGACACCTTTTAGAGAATAGTCATGTCTAATGAGACGTGTCCTTTTAAAAACCTACCTCTTCATTTAAACAAATCAAATTTATTATCCTCAACCTGATCGCACCTCTTTGATCAATATTTATTTTCTCTTATCCTTAACAAATCGCCAGATTTTACTTGCTATTTGTTTATAACATATCTTTAATCACTGCATCTTTAAACTGTTCACAGTGCTTCCTTATAGCTAAACACTGCTTGTGTTAGTAATCTTAAGCCACACCCCTTCATCTGTGTTTGCATCTTTTATTAATGTAATCTTTTCATTGATTAATCGCATCTGAACAAATCGCTACTCTTTTAATCGCATCCTTTTGTCTTGTGTGTGCTGACTCTTTCTTAACATATGCGCCTTCTCTTATTAAACAGTATGTGCTTAATTGTTGCGGTTTTCTTGATTGCTACCACTGTATCTTCTTTGCCATTGTATTGACTTCCTTTTGAACTGTCGTGACTTCTTTTTATTAATTGTTTCTACATAATCGTTGCTTGATAGTATTTGTTTCTCTATGACCTACTTATTCATTCCCACATTCAGAGTCACCTTATGCCACAATAATTAATATTGTTACCCAGCCTTCGATTGAAACATGACAGTTATTGAAGGAAAGTGACTCATTTTATTATACTGAAGTTTTCACAAATCCCCAAGCAAGCTTACAGACCAGGTAAGAATATCATCTTATAGTGATCATATCATCTTATCAATTGCATTGGATTGTGTTTATTTATTCTAAAAATTGCTTCATAATCAGATATATTAATCGCTTGTTTTCAATGAGAATTTCCTCTTAACAAAAACATGATTTCTACTTTATTAACATTGCTGTCTTTTTCATACTGATCACTTCCAGTCTTTGCTAAGACTTTTCTTATCATAACTGCAGCCTTATGAATGACCACTTTAGTTTTATAAAGATTGCAGCACTCGTAATATTCATCGCTGTCAATCACTTTTGTCTTCATCTCAATTTATATGTTATTGACAAGGGTGCCAACAAAGAAGTCGGCTTGTACATAATGACTTTTTTCTGACTATTGACTTGTTCATTGCTGGTTTTGTTTATCATTTTCACACCACTATATAATCACGTATTTTTAAATATAAATCACTGCACATTTTGAATTGCTTAGTCTATTCCTTAGAAAAAATTGCTTAGACGTCAGTCAATAGTGTCGATCACTGTTCGTCTTTAAAACACAAAGCAATAACTTAATTGCTGATTATATTCTTTTTGAAGACTTCTTTAAAAAAACAGTGACTGTAATCGTTGCCTCGTATTAATCGTTTGCCATAGACTCTTTGTTTATGATTGTTTGGTAATCAATTAAACTGACCTTATATTCAATCACATCTCTTTTGAGTCATTCGGATGTGCTTGACTACGCTTCCACATATGCATACATGTCCACCAGGGCTGTCTCATGCCAATTGTACTTGCTTCAAAGTTTCTAAAGTCTTTTCAAAGTTTTTATGCATATCATATAATCATGCATGCCACAACGAAATGTTTCTTCTGGGCATTTGCCAACAAACATATGTTTGACATGTGATAACACATTTTGCATTCATGTCAATTGCAACAGTCGCAAATACAACAGGAGACAAAAGATTATGCCATGATGAATGTTCATATCTTGTTTGGAAGCCTTCGTTGTACCATAGGCAGAGAGGATATTGATTTTACACACGCCAATTGCATTTGCTTCTCACATAGCTAATTTCTCTTGTCTGATTGCCATCTTGTATTTGTTCAATATTCACAAACATGTTACATATCCATTACGACAATGAGATCATGCTTATATACCCTTGACTTCAATGACATCATTTTGCAACTATTGACATCAATGACAAAAATTTAAACAATCTTACATGAGTGCCCTTGACATCAATGACAACATTTCCAACATCTTTATCCTTTCAACACTCGGCTCAACTATTGACCAATTCCCTAGAACAACACAAGACTGGAATAGCATATAGATTCTTGGCCTATTAAATCACTGATGGAAGCTAGCTTTCAATTATTCAATATTGGTTTGCATCTCATAACTCTCTTATGTCCCTTTGTGTACTACTACTTATGTCACTTTGTGTATTAGTACAAGTCACTAGAGATTTTAGTTGGAAGCTATTGCAAGTCAATCTTATCAATGCTCCACCAACAACATCAGTGCTAATCCAAATTACCAGAAGGCTTTTTCAAATGCCTAGAAAACTTCTAAATTGTTGCCAATATCCTGCAGTTACTAATTAGTAGTTACCTAAAATTTGTCACAAGACTCAAAGTGCTTTGTTCATCAATCCCAAAAAGCTTGAGCAACTCCCATAAGCCCATAAATCTTGATAGCATACTGCTCACCATAACCTTCAAGTGCAACCAACAGGGCAGATCTAAAATATATCCAGAGCTGCTTCCTTCGTTCTAATTAACCAAGCTCAATCTCCATCACTTATCATTAAAGAAAGTAGCATTTGCTTAATCATGTGTCTTCGAGTCACTGAAAACTTTTGCCCAGGATTAGCAAAGATCGAAATGACTGCTTGAATTGTTAAGAGGTTCATCCCACATCAACTAAACGAATAGAGTTCTGAGCTATGTCAGTGGACCCTCCAACTTTGATCCCTATATTCACATCAATTCTTCTAGGATGTACAGATACTCAGATTCACAATGGAATTGCCTCCATGCACAATTTCTGCTCTAGGAATCATTACAAGTCTCTATTACAAGTCTCTCAATTAACTTTAAAGAAAAAACTACATTTTATTTCATTATTTATCTTAGTGAAATTTATATTTAAATGTTGAACTGATAAGCACATGGTTATACTGAGTGCGGGTGAATCAATATAACGACAAGCTTTTAATTTTTCAACTTAATGTCATAAGCATATAACTTAATCTCGAAGCATATTAATAGCATAGTAACATTCACCTGAGATCTATCATAGAACACAAGATATACGTGGAAACCCTAAAGGGAGAAAACCACGGCAAAATAATGTTTTTATATAAATACTTCTTTTACAAAGTTAATAGGCACCAACCCCTCATTCAATTTGTGAGAACTTTCCCACTATAGGCACCAACCCCTCATTCTATTTGTGAGCACTTGTGCACTAGAGGCACCAACCACTCATTCTTTAGGAGGCACTAACCCCCCATTCAACTTTCCACCTTATCAGTATTGCTACTACAACGGATGATGGCTAAGCTTTTCCTCCACAACCTTTCTTCTTCAAATTGCAATTATGGTGAAATCTGCCACAAAACTTATCACAATCCCCTCATAAAAATCTTTACAATCTGCTCTCCAATCTGCACTTATTCCTCTCTGTAACTCTGCCACAAACTCTTACAAATCTGCCTTTAAATCTGCATAATCTTCTTCTATATACTCCTCTTCATTGGATCTGAAATCTTCCTTTTCATCAACATCCTTGGAGCATATGCTTGGTATTGAGCACACACCACACATTCACCTCAAAGATCTTTCTTTTTTATTTCTTAACTTCACTCACACCTCTCAAATGCAAATATATATCATCTTCAAATGAGATGTTCATATCAAACAACACATCCTTTCAAGAGAGGCAATTCCAATTAATATGCACTCTTTAACATTAACAATGATTAGGTTCTCAATCTGCTCTTCTTTATCCTCTCTTCAAATCTGCACATTATTTTTACTCATGACTTTTCATATATCTAGTGTTTATGCTTGATTGTCTAATACACAGCACCTCTCTCTCTCTCTCTCTCTCTCTCTCTCTCTCTCTCTCTCTGTGTTTATTTGAAATGACATATCCTTATATAAATAGACATCTCTTTTAAATGAGACATGTCCTAAACAACAAAAATCGCACCTCTTGAATTTAAATCTTCCTTTAGGGTCCGTTTGTTTGCTGGATTATAAGAATGCTGGAATTTACAAATACTAGAATTTGAAACTCCTGGAAGTTTTAAATCTGGAAAATGGTTTTTGGAATATGGTGGAACCCATTTGGTTCACCTGGAAGATGAGTGAGAAGATGCATTTTCTGTGTTTGGTTCCATAAATCTAGAATTGGAACACCACCTGGAAAATGGGTAGATAGTGTGTAATAAGGTTTTTTTTTTTGAGTCACAACCTCACACTTGCAGCAATGTATTAATCTGGTGTCCTGTCATGCCCAAATTGCATAAGAAAATACAAGAAAAACAATTCCCAGTTCTCTTCCTGTCACCGGTAGAAGATGCTGAATGGGCTGTGAAAGCCGCATTGTGAGCCCTCATTGTGAGCGATTGTGAGGGAGGTGCCAATTTCACCTTTGTTCTTAGAAAAAAAATGGTGTATAGGGAAACAACTGATCGGTTCCTCTGGTTCAAAAATATCTTTTTGCCTGATGCACAAGGATCAACTCTGCAAGGATGCAAAACTACATGCTTCAACAATTTTATCCCGCTTGAGCTTTTCCCTCACTGATTCCAATCATGTCGTTTGTTTTATGGAGGGTACATGGAAAAGATGGAGCAGCCACAAAATGTCGTGTGGATCAAGGGTTATGGTCCTCAAAAAAACACTGCCAACTAAAATTTTTGGAACGTCTCTGCTTGTGGAGTAGTATGGTCCGCCGGGAGGAGTATTGGCTTCCTTCAAAACAAAACACCACAAGATGTTAGGGCCACAAAATGGGGACTGAGACCGCGTGGATCTGACTCAAAATGGTGGTCTAATCTCGTTGAATGGACCGTGGAGAGGAGACAAAATCCACCACAGATCAGAACCGAGAGGGGCAACAAGCAGCGAAGGGCAGGAAAGAAGAACGAAAGAATAGGAATTGGAATTAGTTTTCCAATTCCAGGGTTTCAGGCGGAAGATAAGAATGCTGGTTTTGGGGTAGAATTAGAATACACAAATACCTATTCCATTTTCATTTTTTAGAAACAAACATAGAATATGTAAATTCCGGTATTAGAAAATTCCAATTTCATCCCAATTCCACCAAACAAATGGACCCTTAGCAAACATACTTTTTGTCAATCGCGCCCTTTGGTTTAATATTCTTTTTATGGATTGCTGGCTCTAAAGATTGGTTTAGAGGTAACCATTAACCACATATTGCCATACGGCAAACTGTATCTGCTGTTGACCCTTTCGATGATAAACCGCTGTAGTATATTCGCTGCTTACTATATCACTGTCTTGTTATTATCTTTAATACTGATCTCTATCATGCGAAATACTTGGTATTATCCTTGCAATGAATCGCTTGATCACAACATCAGTAGTCTGCATGAAGTCAAGCATATCAATCATAATTTCCTGCCATGATATTGATCATAATTTGAAGGTTCACTGTTCAAGGTATATCAAAATTCTTCAACAACTGCAGTAGGTGCGATCTCTATACAAGTTTATTTCAACAGTTTATGGATCCAAATAATGAGTTCCATTAATCCCAATAAAATCTATCACAATCTCTGAAGCTTCGATTGGTTATCTCCAAAGATATTACAAGGAATTTATTGTGAAAAGGAAGTGGCTCCCATTGTGGATTTTGCATACATTTTCTAATAGTCTTTATTATGTTTAAATCTTTAGTTAAACGGATATCTCTATGTCAATCTTTCCCATTTCACCAACTCTCTTCAATGGGAAAATATAACAAACTATTCTTACTTTGCTTTGACATCAATGACAAACTTCTACCTACTCAACTGACTGCACTTGACATCAATGACAATATTTCCAACATAAAGTTATTATAAAAATTTATTGTACAAACAAGACAAAATTGCAAGAATTGCCAAGCAAACGACACTTTTTAGATTGACTAACCAAAAGACTATCATACACGATATTAATATATAGCTAAACAAGCTAACAGAAAAAATTTACCCAATAAATTAAGATTGTCAAAAAAATTGACCTTTGGCTCGTGAGAAAAACATAGATAAGCATGAAAAATACAATAGGAATTCACACACAAATACATTGAAATCTTATAGTATATAGTAAATTTTCTCCCTGAACCAACCAAGAGTAACCAAACACCCAACCATCAATGGTGTTAAACTTGGGATCGCAATTTTACAATTTATTATTTCTGGCAATCCCTGTTGTAATCTGAAGTCTACTGACCAATCATCCTCTACAAAATGTGAAGCAGATGGTAAGTTTAATCCTTGAAAGCCCCAAATTAAGAGGGAGTCACTCTAATGAATCACACCAATATGCAATTACTCCCATTCAGCATGTGCCAAAAGAGAGAAAATGGATATTCAAATTTAGCACCACTTGGCACTGAGTAATCCCAAACCCCATTATAGATGGTCTACACATCTGCATCATATCACTCATAAATTTATTAAAATCGTAAAAATACAAGGTTATTGAACTTAGATAATGAAGGTACATGTCAGCATATAAAAAAGCTCTTGCAGAAAATCCATGTGCAAATTTGAAAATTTGACAAATGAGTTTTGGACATTGTAATGGAAAACCTTGATATGGCTGCAAAAATGCAAAACCCAAGACAACAATCTCAATCTAATTATGTCTCTCAAACACTCAATTAATCTGATGCATGAATTGTTGATTGGATCGCATAATAATTTAGCCTTGCTTGTTTTGGATCACCCCTATGCTCTACAAGACTCACATCTCTATAAAGCCTCCATTGTCTTGTGGCAGCTCTTATGCGAGCAAGTTCCTCTAGCACCTCTCTCTTGGAGGGCATTGCTCTTGCTTTTAGATGCAAACATGTTCTTGCTAAAATTGGACTAGTGCAATACTCATTAATTGTGGAGAGGAAATGGTCATACAAAGCACATATAAACCCTTGTAAGACAACGGCATCAAATCTTTGAAAAACTCCACTAAAACTACACCAAAACTTAAAACACTACTCTAGTCTAAAAACCAATTGCTCCCCACAATCTCAAGATCCGCATTACCTAGAGCATTGGACTAAGGCATGGTGCTCATTTGCCTTTTATCCAAAAGGCCAAAGTTATAAATACCAAACTCTACTATTTTTGGCATGAATGTGTTGTCTAACAAAAGATCTGAGGATTTCATTTCGCAGTAGAAATAGGCTCAAAGACTTGAAGGTACACCTGCTACTACCTTTGTTGTTTCAATGGCAATTTGTCCCCTTGTACCACACATCAACTACTTCATTGTTGAGTGTAGTGTTGGCATTACCGGTAAGGATGCAACCGGTACATGGTAAAGAGGTGTTATCATTGATGTCATTACATGTCTAAACTAACATTGTCCAAATACTAAGGAACATGTGACAATAGTAGTAAACAATTGACAAGAGAAACTGTTTAGGAAACCGGTAACCAGTGACACATATTGAGAAGAGATGCACTTACTGCTCTGAGTAGCGACCGATGAAGACTGTGACCAGTGAAGTCACTAACCGGAGCAATAACCAATAAGTATATGACCGGAGCAGTAGCTGGTATAAATAGAGAAAAGAAAAGTGACAGGTGAAGACAAAGACCAATACACTGCATAAGGGTGTAAACCGATCATCTCTGATCGGTGAGATATCATTGGGACCAATGAACCGGTGAAAGTCACAGTTGACGGACACTTAAGAGACTCTTCTACCGAGATTTGTTGTACAAATCACGCAAGATTTTGTGTTACGGAGAAGATCGGTGAAAGGCACAGTTGAAGGATTTAATGTCGAGATTTATGGCACAAATCATGGCAAAATTTAGTGTAAGGGAAAGTATGCGACACGCATCTGATGTTTCCTTTACAACACAGAAACACAACTGCATGGCGGATCTCTTGTTGGGAAAAAGCTTGTGTCATACATCTGATGTTTCCTCTCTTAACTGAGACTCCACTGGATGATGGATCCAAAGGAGATCTTCACGGAGATTGTATCATGCAAAAGTGGGAAGGGCAAGAAGTCTATGTATTCTTCAGCCAACAAAGAATATCATTTGCCTTCATTCTGCCAAAGAGAAAGAGTGAACTTGTACACTGAGCAAAGCTACAATAAAAGAAAAGAAAGAAAAGAGAAGAGTGTGCAAGCAAGCGCAACAACTTGAAGAGAACATACTTGTGGTGTCTGGTGATGACTCTCAGTAGATGAAACAGTGATCTTATCAGGCTCAACAAAGTCATTTTAAAGGATCAACCCCTCTATTGCTCTCTGACAATTGCAATAGTAAAATCCCCGTATTTGAGTGGACATTAACAGGTCCCTTGTATTAAATCCCTTAACCAAGTGACATCTAGCAGATGTTCTAAAGTTCTCTAACAAGACAGGCTTTAATAACCCTTATTTTTTAAATCCATTAACTGGATCGCATCTAACAGTGCGTTTGTAATCCCTTAACAGGCAAGGCTTTTCACAGGGTGCACTTCAGAAGAGTGCAAAATCTGTGAGTTCTACTCACATTGTGGTTTTCTCTCGCTTTGGGTTTCCACGTGATACATCTGGTGTTCTATACTGCTTTGATCTTGTGTTAGTTATTTCTTTTATAGGATCTGTTTTGCGTGCAGTAATAGTTGATTTATATAGATTGTTTTCAAGTTTTAGTGGGTGTTGATTCACCCCTCCCCTCTCAGCACCGGTTGGGACCTTCAATTGGTATCAGAGCCATGTCCTTTTTCTGCGCTGCTTAACCACGGCAAGGAAAAGATCAAATGATGAGAAAGCAAGGACCCAAGTTTTCTAAAGAAAACTTTAGTCTGTGGTGCAACAGAATGAAGCTGTACATGAAAACCACAAGAGATCAATTTTGGAACCATGTGATCACAGATTACAATGAACCTACTAGTACCTTGACGGATGATAAACTGAAGATCAAAAGTGAACACACAGTTGCTATGGATATGATAGCCAGTACACTGCCTAACAACATGTATGCAGAAATTGAAAATCTGACTACAGCCTGTCAAAGTGGGCTAAGCTACAAACTGTGTATGGAGGCAACCCACATGTTCAAAGAGCAAAAGTAGAAAGCCTTAAAGGCAAATATGATGACATGAAGATGAATGAAGGTGAAGACATTGAGCACTACAGCAACAGAATAAAAGAAGTGATGAACTCCATCAAAAGCATTGGAAGAACATTGAGAGAGCAAGATGTGATAAGTAAGATATTGAGGACGTTGAGGCCACAGTATGCTATTAAGATCTCAGCCATACAGGAGCTCAGATCAGTGAGCACATCACAAGTTGCCCTTGACTCTCTTATCGGTAAGTTAACTACTTTTGAATTAAGCAATTATGATAACAGCTTACCTATGCTAGATGTTGCTTTTAAGTCTTCTGTGAATATTGCTTCCACCAAGAAAGGGAGACCGGTAATAGCTCCACCGAGAGGTCTGGAAATTTCTTTGAAAATTTGCTCTCAGAAGAACAAGAGCAAGATGAGTTTGAAGCACTCATCGCAATGAGATTTCTGAGAGGAAAAGGGAAGTACAAAGGGAAACTTCCATTGAAATGTTTTTCTTGTAATAAGATAGGACACATTGTGGCCAGGTGTCCAATAAATGAGAATAAAGAAAAGGTCAATCGATTCAAGAACAAAGGAAAGGAGTGTTACCTTGCTGAGGATGGTGTCACTGACAATGAATCTGAAGAGTCGGGAGATGATGAAATTGCCTTTGTGGCAATGATGGAAGAAAGTTCAATGATAAGTGAAATGGCACTTATCTGTAGCTCCCACCAATGTGAGGACTATATCATTGACAGTGGATGCACTCACCACATGACTGGTGACAAGAACAAGTTCATCAGCCTAAAGTTGAATGATGGTGGATCAGTGACATTTGGAAACAATGCTCCCTATGCTATTAGAGGCTAAGGCTCAATAGCACTTGGTAATGAAGTTGTTTGTGATGATGTGTACTGGGTGGAAGGACTCATGTACAACCTGATGAGTGTGGCTCAACTGAACAACAAAGGATACCTGTTGGAGTTTGGACAGGGTTCATGTATTATCAAGAATCAATCAGGAGCACAAGTTGCCACCGGTAGACAGAGCAAAAGGGAACCTGTTCTACCTAAACTCAACCGAGGGGGCTTGCCTCAAAGCAACAGCAAAAGGGGAAACTGAGAAACCTTGCCTTATGGCAAAAGATGACAATAGCTAGTTATGGCACAAAAGACTCTGCCACATAAACTTTGATAGCATAGTCAAAGTAGGAAGAAGTCAGTTGGAGGGCTTCCTGACATCATAAAGCCAGACAGGGCCATGTGTAAAGAATGTCAATTAGGTAAACTGACAGGTACAAGCTTCAGCAGCAAGTCTTATCCAGCTGAAAATGTATTGGATCTTGTTCACACAGATCTGTGTGGACCAATGAGGACGAAGAGCTACTATGGAGACACGTATTTTATGCTCTTTGTAGATGATTTTTCAAGGATGATGTGGACGCTTTTGCTTAAAGAAAAATCAGAGGCCTTCCATATGTTAAAAATTTACAAGGCCCGAGCGGAGAAGGAGACCGGTAAGAGCTTGAAGTGTTTGAGGTCGAACAGAGGAGGTGGGTACACCTCACAAGAGTTTACCAACTACTGTGAAGAATAGGGGATAAAAAGGCAGATGTTTGCACCAAGAACCCCTCAACAAAATGGAGTTGCTGAAAGAAGAAACAGCACTTTGATTGACTGTGCTAGAACTCTGATAATTCAAAAGGATCTACCCCATCACTTTTGGAGAGAAGCAATCAGCACTGTTGTATATACACTGAATCGGGTTCAAGTCAAGAAAGGAACCAGTAAAACTCCATATGAGTTATGGTTTGGTCATACTCCTACTGTAAGCTATTTCAGAGTATTTGGAAACAGCTGTTACATCAAGAGAGATGTTTACTCTGGCAAGTTTGAGCCAAAGAGTGATGAAGGCGTATTTTTGGGTTACTCCACCAAAAGTAAAGCCTACCAGTGTCTAAACAAAAGGACAGGAAAAATAGTGGAAAGTGCAAATGTGAAGATAGATGAGCATTCAGAACCGAGTGATAAGATGAGTCAAGGTGAATCTGACAGTCACCAAGGCCATGATGAAAATGATCATCTAGAGTTCAATGAAATAATAACAGCTGATGAAGGAGAACAGGTAAACAGACCCATGGAACAGGGTAATGCCTGAGCAAGGTAGGGATCAAAACATAAGACCAACTGAAGAAGATGAACAGGAAGATGTTCATGATCTTGCTAGAAATGTGCCTCAACTGGAAAGAGAAGACCGGGACCATCGACCGGTTTTGCCAAGGTATGTCACCTATCACTCCACTGATAACATTATTGGTGACAAAGGTGTCAACATTCTAACTAGGATAAAGGCTAGAGAAAGTGTATGTTTGCTTTCCAGCATAGAGCCTAAAACTACCAGAAAAGTTTTGGAGAATCACAACTGGGTCAAGGCAATGGAAGAGGAGCTAGAGCAAATAGTAAAGAATGAAACATGAACTCTTGTACCTAGACCTGAGGACAAGAATGTTATAGGCACCAAGTGGGTGTTCAGAAATAAGTTGAATGAAGAAGGAAAGGTGGTAAGGAACAAGGCAAGGCTAGTCTGCAAAGGATATGCACAAGAGGTAGGACTAGACTATGGGGAAACCTTTGCACTGGTAGCAAGACTAGAAGGGGTAAGAATTATACTTTCTTATGCTGCCCATAAAAGGTTTAAAGTATATCAAATGGATGTAAAATTTATCTTTTTGAATGGTATACTGGAAGAAGTGTATATAGAGCAGTCGGAGGGCTTCTCATCCATAGAGAAAACTGATATGGTCTACAAATTGAAGAAGGCTCTCTATGGACTGAAGCAAGCCCCAAGGGCTTGGTATGAAAGATTACACTCATACCTCTTGAGCATAGGATTCACAAGAACAGGTGATAACAGCAATATGTATTTTAAGACCGGTAAAGAAGGGAACCTGATTACTGAAATATTTGTGGATGATATCATCTTTGGAGGAGATGATAAAATCAGAAAAGGCTTCGCTAAAGAGATGAAGAAAGAATTTGAAATGTCCATGATTGGAGCAATTAAATTCTTCATAGCTCTACAAGTCCATCAGCTCAATAAAGGCATATTCATATCTCAATCCAAGTATATTAAAGAAATTCTAAAAACATTTGGGTTAGAAGAATCCAGACCAGTTGGCACACCAATGATAACTAACTACAAGTTATCAAAGGAGGATGCCAAAGAAGTTAATGAGACTCTTTACCGATCAATGATTGGTAAACTTCAGTATGTTGTGCACAGTAGACCGAATATTGCACATGCAGTAGGTATTGTGGCAAGATTCTCTGCAAACCCAAAAGAGACATTTGATAGCAGTAAAGAGAATCTTTAGATATCTAAAAGGGACTAAAGAATATGGTCTATGGTTTCCTCACAAAGGACTCGAGATAAAAGTGTTCACCGATACAGACTGGGCTGGTAACATTGATGACAGAAAGAGCACAAGTGGAGGTGCATTCTTTCTCGGAGAAAGGATTGTGTCATGGACAAGCAAGAAGCAAAATTGCATATCACAATCCACAGCAGAGGCTGAGTATGTTGCTGCAGCAATCAACTGCACACAGGTAATCTAGATAAAACAAATATTGGAAGGAATCCAAGGACAGGTACCTGAACCGATAGCAATATTTTGTGATAGCAGGAGTGCAATCAACATATCCAAAAATCCTGTTACGCACTCAAAGACGAAGCACATTGCTATAAAGTATCACTATCTGAGAGAGCAAGTGCAAAACAAAGAAGTCAAGCTGGAATATGTTCTCACAAAGGAACACATAGCTGACATATTCACAAAGCCTTTACCTAAGAGTACCTTTGAGTATCTCAGAGGTAAATTAGGGGTAATTCTTCTTCATGATCTTCAGTAAAAGGACAGAGGAGATCATCAATTCGACAAGCTCAATCAGAGGAATCAGCCTCATCTAAACCGGATTGGTGACCAAGGACCATTGCTCGAAGGGGGAGCAGTCCACAGGAAAGGTAGTCGTTTGACAAGCCTTTGGCATTATTATCAAAGGGGGAGATAACCGGTAGTATTATTTGGACCCGTATGGTATTTGCCATCAATGCCAAAGGGTGAGATTGTTAGCATTACCGGTAAGGATGCAACCGGTACATGGTAAAGAGGTGTTGTCATTGATGTCATTACATGTCTAAACTAACATTGTCCGAATACTAGGGAATAGGTGACAATAGTAATGAACAGTTGACAAGAGAAATTGTTTAGGAAACTGGTAACCGGTGACACATATTGAGCAGAGATGCACTTATTGCTCTGAGTAGCGATCTAAGTAGCAATTGGTGAAGTCACTAACCGGAGCAGTGGCCGATAAGTATATGACCGGCGCAGTAACCGGTATAGACAGAGAAAAGAAAAGTGACAGGTGAAGACAAAGACATGTACATTGTATAAGGAAGGGTGTAAACCGATCATCTCTGATCAGTGAGATATCATTGGGACCGGTGAATCGATGAAAGTCACAATTGACGGACACTTAAGAGACTCTTCTACCGAGATTTGTTGCACAAATCACACCGGATTTTGTGTTACAGAGAAGAACGGTGAAAGACACAGTTGAAGGATTTAATGCCGAGATTTATGGCACAAATCATGGCGGAATTAGAGTAAGGGAAAGTATGCGACACGCATCTGATGTTTCCTTTACAACATAGAAACATGACTGCATGGCAAATCTCTTGTTAGGAAAAATCTTGTGTCATGCATCTAATGTTTCCTCTCTTAACTGAACTCAACTGGATGATGGATCCAAAGGAGATCTTCACGGAGATTGTATCATGCAAAAGCGGGAAGGGCACGAAGTCTATTTATTCTTCAACCAACGAAGAATATCATTTGCCTTCATTCTGCCAAAGAGAAAGAGTGAGCCTGTATGCTGAGCAAAGCTACAGTAAAAGAAAAAAAAGAAAAGAGAAGAAGAAGAGAAGAGTGTGCAAGGAAGCGCAACAACCTGAAGAGAGCATACCTGTGGTGCCTGGTGATGACTCTCAGTGGATGAAGCAGCGATCGTATCAGGCTCAACAAAGCCATTTTAAAGGATCAACCCCTCTATTGTTCTCTGACAATTGCAATAGTAAAATCCCAGTATTTGGGTGGGCATTAATAGGTCCCTTGTATTAAATCCCTTAACCGGGTGACATCTAGCAGATGTGTTAAAGTCCTCTAACAAGGCAGGCTTTAACAACCCTTAATTCTTAAATCCCTTAACCGGGTCGCATCTAACAGTGTGTTTGTAATCGCTTAACAGGGAAGGCTTTTCACAGGGCGCACTTAAGAAGAGTGCAAAATTTGTGAGTTCTACTCACATCGTGGTTTTCTCCTGCTTTGGGTTTCCACATGATACATCCGATGTTCTATACTGCTTTGATCTGTGTTAGTTATTTCTTTTATAGGATCTATTCTACATGCACTAATAGTTGATTTATATCAGATTGTTTTCAAGTTTTAGTGGGTGCTGATTCACCGCTCCCCTCTCAGCACCAGTTGGGACCTTCATGTAGATGCTCAAAAATTGTCCCATTTGGCACAAATTTATATACAAGCAATGGAAAAGTTCTCATACAACAACCAAGCAATTTAACAACATTCCTATGATTAATAAGGTAAAAATTATAATTTTATTGATAAACACATTGGAAATTGATTTGAGTTTTTTTATTACCAAAGGTGGGGTCGTCTAAAAGATCTTTTTCATATAATATTACAAATCCACCTTTCCTCAATTCTATTGAATAATTATAAGTTGAAATAGCTTCCAAGAATTATTCAGCAGAACTAGGGAAAGGTGATTTCCATATTGTATACAACAGATATCTTGTGGACCTCTATGTAACAATTAATAAACCTGAATCAATTTTTGATAAGTTATCAACAAAATTATAATTTTGTCCCACATTAATCACAAAAATGTAGTGAAATGTTTTGAATTTGTATGCAAACTCAATTTTCATTGCTTATATTTAAAGTTGTGCCAAATGGGACTAGTTTTGAACATGCAAATCATTGGAAAAGCACTCGACATGGGATACAAGATGACAAATTGCCATCAAAACAGCAAGGTAATAGCATATACCCATCTTCAAGCCACCTAGCCCATTTACCATTATGAAAAAATCCTCAAATATTTTTCTAAACACATTCACACAAAAAATAGCATAGTTGGTATTTCTAGTCTAAAAGCCCTTGAGAACCATGTTTTAGTCAAGCACTCTCAATTATGTAGATCCTAAGTTCCTAAGGAGCAATTGGTTTAGACAGCAATGACATTTTTAGTTACGGTGTACTTTTGGAAATAATAATCGATTGGTATTCAATAATTACAAAGGAGATGAAAGCTCCTTAAATAGAGATTACAAGCAAAGTTTCTAAAACAAAAACAAAAGACCAAAAAGAAACATTCTAAATAAGAGCAAACTATGAAAGGAAATATCCTAACCGCATGACCATTGTGGAAACATTACACAATTACTTTAACACCCCCCCTTAATGGTTATTCTACTAACTATCCTACAGAAGATTGACATAATTTGCAAGTCATTTGGCCATGAATACATAAAAGGCTGGCCCCTTATCTTCAGAATGCTTTGTGACATGAGCCTATTGCTGAGACCTAAGTCACAAGGTTCGAGTTCGACAACTATGAAGTTCGGATAAAGTTCGACAAGGCCAAAAAATTCGAAAAAAAATTCGGCATTAAATTCATCTTATATCATTTTTTATAATATTTTTAAAAATATAAATACATCTAATAAATTATCAAAATATTTTAACATTACAACATAGATTTGAAATTATTATAAAAATATATCACATTTTCAAAATAAATAAAAATAAAACTAGTTTTTAATATAAAAAATATTAATTTTACAAAATAAATTATAGTAATTAAATTATATCATTCAAAATATATGAATAATTTATTTTAACTTTACAAAATAAAATAAAAATAATAAAAAATAAAATATTTAAATTTATTACATTTAAGATTACACATAAATTAAACTAATAATAAATAATCTATACTAAATATTAATATTTAAATAAAAACTAATATACTTAAAACTTTGAAAATAATAAATTTTGTTTCATTTTTCTAAATAAATTAAAGAATAAAAAGTAAAAACAAAGTGAAATCGAAAAACCTAAAACTTCAAACTATAATAATAAAACTAAACATTAAACAAAAATTTCAAAGTGTCGATCAAAAAATAAAAACATAGGTAGCCACACGCAGAGATAGATGGTATTCGGCGTTGCAAAACAAAGTTGCAGGATGAAGCTCCCAGGCAGGATGAAACTCTCAGGCAAGACGAAGCTCCCAGGTAGGACGAAACTCGCAGTTGCAGAATGAGCATGGGTTTTGTGCTAAACCCTAAATGATTTCGTGTTTGTCTTAGCGTCAAATGACTGATACTTACAACGAACGGAGGCCATTAAACCCTAAAAATGCCTTTTATTTTTTTCAGACTTTTTATCCATACGAACTTCAGCCAAACTTTTACGAATTTAATGATTTTTTTATGAGTTCACCGAATTTCGAACCTCAAGCCGAAAATTCAGCGAACCCTGTGACTAAGGCTGAGACCCTCCTTGGTGCTACAAAACTTTTGGATATGACTAAGATTAACACAATCTGTTGACAACAATCCTTCCAATCTGGTATTGGGTAACAAAATCATCCCACCCTTTATCCAAAGACACAAAGATCAACTTAAAAAGCTTCGATTTTTGTTGACCAAAAAATTGGCAAATAATTGAAACCACAATTTTGTGGAAAAATCGTCAAACCCTCAATGTGATGCTAAAATCACAAACCTTCTTTTTTGTGGAAAAACAGTAAAAATAAAAATAAAAATAAAAAGCAACAAAAAACAACGATTTTCAAGACAAAATCATGCAAAATCCTCCCTAATTTTATGGAAAAAATCCTACAAAATCCTGCCACTATTTTTTGTGGAAATAAAAACCAAAAACCCAAAAAATACCAACATCAGTCATGTTTTTTGTAGAAAAAAACAAAAAACCTCTAGCAGAGAAAGAACCCATGATTTTTGTGTTGAAAAATCATGCAACAAACAAACACTCATGACCACATTTTTTGTTAAACAACTTGGCAAAAAACTTCAAAGCTCTGGAGAAAACTCGCAATAATTATTTTTGGAAAAAATCATACAAAGCCCTTCCATGGTATTTTGCAGAAAAAAATCAGATAACCATCTGATTTTTGGTGGAAAAAAATCAGAAAACCTTGCATGATTTTTTGTGGAAATAAATCAGAAAGCCCTTCATGATTTTTTGTGGAAAACAATCAAAAAACCCTTCATGGTTTTCTATAGAAAAAAATAGAAACCCTCCATATTGTTTTGTGGAAAAAAATTAGAAACCCCTCCACGATTTTTTGTGGAAAAATATTCAAATAACTCTTCACAATTTTTTGCGGATAAAAAATCAAAAAACCTTTCAAGATTTTTTGTGGAAAAAAAATAGAAAACCCTTCATTATTTTTTGTGGAAAAAAATCAGAAAACCCTTCATGGTTTTTTGTAGAAAAAAATAGAAACCCTCCATATTTTTTTGTGGAAAAAAATTAGAAACCCCTCCACGATTTTTTGTGGAAAAAAAATCAAAAAACCCTCCACAATTTTTTGTGGATAAAAATCAAAAAACCTTTCATGATTTTTTGTGGAAAAAATCAGAAAACCCTCCATATTTTTTGTGGAATTTTTTGTGAAAAAAAATTAGAAAAACCTCTAGTAGAGAAAGAACTCATAATTTTTAAGGATTGTGCAAAATACCAAAAAAAACAAAAATCCTTGCACTGCGAACAAAGTTGTTCATCACGTGGTAAAACAAAAAACACGTTGTGAATAAAATAGAAAAGTCCCACGATTTTTGCCAAAATAATCATCCATAAAGATTTTGCAAAACAACAGACTTTGTATGGTAGAACCTTCAACGGACCTCAAAATCCTCTACATGAGTAAGGCATAAAAAACTACCAAAAACAACTTTCGCAATCTGCCACAATTCTGCTGAAAGATTTACCAGAAAAGCCTTCAAATTTTGCAAAAAAGAAACCCACAATTTTTCATAAAAAAATCAATTCAAAAAAACTTCTAGAAATAAATTCCAAGTAAATTACCCACGAATTTTTTTAAAGAAAATTTGTGAAAAACTTAACCCGCTTTGACACCATGGAATGATAATTAATATTCAATAATTAGAAATGACACAAAAGCTCCTTAATAGAGATTACAAGCAAAGTTTCTAAAACAAAAACAAAAGACTAAAGAGAAACATTCTAAATAAGAACTAACTACAAAAAGAAAAGATCCTAACTAAATGACCATTATAGAAACATTACATAATTACTTTAACAATTTTAGTGGAGCTTCTCATGGGCTTGATGTTGTTGCTATCTATACAAGGATCTATGTGTGTTTTGTGCAACCATTTCCCCTCCACAATTAGTGAAAATTGTCTCACTCAAATTTTAGACCTAAAGCGATGAAAGAAGAAAACCAAGGGGAAATGGAGAATATGGAAATGTTAGCAAAAACATGTTTACACGTCAAAGCAAGAGCAAGCCTATCAATAAGAGAGGTCATCCTATTGGAATTTGCTTGAATAAGAGTCACCACAAGATAGTCAAACTTTATAAATATATAAGTCTTGTAGAGCACAAGGGTGGTCCAAAACAAGCAAGGGAAAATTATTATGATGCATCAATTGTGTATAAAAGCAAAAGACAAAAACAATCACGAATCATTGCACATCACAATTTTTCCCCTATAAAAACCCATCAATTTTGGATAAGTCAAGATCAATTATTTTGACCATTTCTTTGTTTTGTAAATGCAAAACACATGAAACAAAATGTTTGATGTGGATTTTCAGGGCATTTTTCACCCAACCAATTTTATTTTTTTCAATCTTGGATTTTCTACGCAATCAAAGGCACATCTTAGACAGCACAACTACAATCATTTTTCTACTATTGACTAGTCTTTTTTCCTACACCTCCAACTTTGGTGTGAGACAATGAGAAAATCAAGTTCAATCTACATCATTTATCAATAAAGAAGGTAACATTTGCTTAATCGTGTCTTTGAAGCACTAATATTCTTTACCCAAGCTTAGTAAAGATCAAAATTATTGCCTAAAATGCAGGAGGTTTGTCACATGTCAATTAAACAAATATAGTTATGAGCAATGTTGGTGGATTGTCCAACTTTGATCCCCATATTACCAACAATTCTTCTACGTTGTGCATATACTTAGATTCACATTGCAATCACCTTTGAGCCCAATTTTCATTCTAGGAAATGTCATTAATAGTCTCTTTGTAAACTATTAACAAAAAACTATTAGTTGTAAAAGTAATTATAAGGGTTTCTTGTACAGACAAGAATAAATTGCAAGAATCGCAAAGCAAAGGGAACTTCCTTTTCAATTGACTAACCAAAAGACTATAATAGGCCAAATTAATATAATGGCTAACAAACTATTAAAGAAACTATCAAAAAAAAAACTATTAAAGAATCTTT
This sequence comes from Chamaecyparis obtusa, assembly GCA_027943335.1. Lineage (NCBI taxonomy): Eukaryota > Viridiplantae > Streptophyta > Pinopsida > Cupressales > Cupressaceae > Chamaecyparis > Chamaecyparis obtusa. The sequence goes on from BSBK01002894.1 coordinate 1,915,593, forward strand.
ACAAGAAATAGATTGAGTGTCAAAAAAAATTGACCTATTGTTGGCTCATGAGCAAAACGTAAACAAGCATAAAAGATGACAATAGAAACTCACACACGAATTCATTAATATCTGATGGCATATAGTAAAAGTAACTCCCTAAACCAAATAGGGTTAACCAAACACCCAACCATAAATGGTTTTAGACTTTGATTTGCAATTTAATAATTTATTATTTCCAACAATTCCTACTATAATTTTAAGTCCACAAAGCAATCATCCTCTACAAGTTGTGATAATTCTCTATAACTGAGGAGAGGAAATTGTTGAACAAAGCACACATAGATCCTTGCATAGATAGCAATGGCATCATGTTTTTGAAAAGCTCCTTCAAAGCTACATCAAAGCTGAAAACATCACCCTTGTCTACAATCTCAAAATCCACATAACCTAGAACACGCAACAAAAGCATGATACTCAAGTGCCTTTCATTTGAAAAAACATAGCCTAGGAAAACCAAACTCTGCTATTTTTGGTGTGAATGTGTTGTCTAGTATTTGAGGATTTTGTTCCGATGGAAAATGAGTTAGAGGTTTGAAGATACAAATATGCTATTGTCTCTACAATTTTGATGACAATTGGTCACCTTGTATCCTGTGTTAACTACTTCTCAGTCAAATTTAGATGCTCAAAAACCGTCTCTTTTGGTACAAATTCATATACAAGAAATGGAAATTGAATTTTCATACAACCAAGCAATTTCACTACATTCTTGTGATTAATCAAACAATTATAATGTTGTTGATAAACTCATCAAAAATTGATTCAGGTTTTTTAATTGCCATAGTTGTATCGTTGCAAGATCTGCTCCATACACTATTGCAAAAGCCACTTTTCTCAAGTTCCATTGCATAATTGTATTTTGAAATGGCTTCTAAGAATTATTCAATAGAACAAGGGAAAGGTGGCCATGCAACTATATAGACAAAATATAGTTGTCTAATTGCAAAACATATAAAACAAAATATCTAGCAATGATTTCAAGACACTTTTCTCCAACTTGCTACTTTTTTGCATTTTAGTGTTTTCTAAGCGAGCTAAGGAACAAATTAGATGATACTAGGGTTGTTTTTCTATTCTTGACTAATCATTTCCACTATGATTGCGAGTTTGGCAAGAGATGTGACAAAAACTAGAAGCAATAGTAATCTTCATCACTTATCAAATAATAAAGTAGCATTTTCTTAACCATTTTCTTGAAGCGTTGAAATTATTTATCTACACTTACTAAAAACTAAAGAGATTGCTTGAAAAGGTTCATCCCACAGCAATTAAATGAATCTATTTCTAAGCTATGTTCGTAAATCTTCCAACTTTGATCCACATATTTGCAACAATTCCTTTAAGGTGTGTAGGTGTTCAGATTCACACTAGAATCACCTTTGAGCCCGATTTATGTTTTAAGAAATGTCATTAAGAGTCTCTCGATTAACTATAAATAAAAACTACATTTTCTTACATTACTTATTCCAGTGAAATTTATATTTAACTATTCAACTATTTGTAGAGGTTTTGTAATATCCCTGATGAATTTTAACCAAAGTTTCACTTCCCTAAAATCGAATAATTTAATCAAACAGTTGACTTATCTAAACCATAGATGAAACACTTGCCAAGTAGTAAAAACACGCAAGTATTTATGCTCAGTGAGTATTTACCACTTCTACTCGCAGGAAAAAATAGCAGAGTTTTTCTTAAAAACTGATAGATGTTTTATAAAAAACTCTGTGAGTCCGAGTTAAAACTTGCTCACAACTGTATATGATGCCCAGCAATGTCAAAAAGAGAAAAAAACATTCATTTTCTTTGGTTTTGATTGCTGCTCAATAGACAAAACGGCCTGCCAAGCTTATGCAAGGTCATTTCCAAGCATTTTAGTCGATTTGAAGCACATTTGAAGCGGATTGTGAAGCAAAATTGAAATCCCAAGTAGGTTTTGTGATTTTTTTTTTTCTCTTTTTAATCACTTTATCTCCTTTTTGATGCATGTAGGTTTATAGAAACTCAATAATGGTGTTTCCTAAGTATTCTAAATTGCTTTAGGGTCTAATGAACAAGAATTAACACCATTTTTTGACAATTTTTACTGTTTTTTCACTGTTCTTCAAGAATCTCAACTTTTTCAAAAAAATTCAAATCCTAACACTTTTTTCTTGCTTTTTTTCAAGTTTCAATTGTCTATAATTATTTATAATAATTTAGTTTATTTGGTTTTTTATTAAAATATTAACTTGTGATTTCAATTTGTATGTGTAGGTTGATTTATAATGGCAAATAGAGAAGGATATACAATTGGTTCGGCTTCAAGGTTTTACCTCAGAAGACACATGCTCATCTCACTTGTCCTAAAGGTGCTAGAGATGAAGCTTTGAAGTATGCTTTTGAAGGACCGGAAAATAATTCTGTAATTTGCATTAAGTGTGAAAAACTATTTCATGGAGGCATAAACCACTTTAAATACCACTTTGCAGGCATCACTAAGCATGATGCAAGAGTCTATCTTGGTGTAAGAACCCCTTCCTATTTTGTCCTTAAATTGTCAAGTTTTTAAAGCATAAACATTTCATCAAACAATTTGGTGTGCCATGTCAGTTCTGAATTTCTTGAGTTCTTGAGCCACCAAATACAAATGTCTTGCCTAGGAATTCAGTCAGATGCTTAACTCAACATTACAAACTGATATAGTTGCAATTTTGATTTATAATCTCTACATAGAGCTGGACTTTCATTAAGACAAATAGTTGGTTGTCAATCTCACCTGTTCTCAGAGAGCAAATATATAGTCATTACATCAAACACTTTGCATTATACTGAAGCTAATATGTTGTCAAACAATTATAAAATCTGAATTGTTCTCTCAATTCTACAATTGGCATTATAGCAAACAAGTTGCATGCAACCTCAATGGACAGACAACTCGCAAAGCAGTATACAAATATGTTTACTAAACAAAGATTGATCCCTTGTTATGGATACTTTATCAAAGAAATTACCCTAAGATTCATGCATACATCAGAAATGGCAGCAAATACAGAGAAAAGAGGGGGACATCTGAACCTGTAACTGCAATATTGGTGTTTTGACTGTGCAAATAATGCCCAGATCGAATAGCAGCAATAATCAGATTTGAATACCTGCTGGAATTGAAAGCAATACTAATAACCTTCCATGTCCATGCCATAGAATTTCTGTTGTAGATGTTTGCTCAGTATGGACTGTTAAGGAATATTAGATCAGAAGATTGAAATATATTACTTAGAATTTATATATATTGCTGTAGAATGCAATTGCCCTTGTGATTGATTGATTCTACAATTTCTTTTAGTATATATACTAATACGTAAAGTCATGACCATACATGGCGGTTGCCATGTAGGGTCATGACCCTACGTTAATTTAATTACAATCAACTTAATTAACCGCAGAACGGCATGCTCATTATACACGACTTAGTGTCGTTTAATAACCAAGGGAGGATGCACGATAGTCATCGTGTACTGTAATGATATTACAGATACACGATGATCATCGTGGCTGTAATACAATTACAGTCCACAATGATTATCGTGTACTGTAATGTGATTACAGTCACACGATAACTATCGTGTGGCTGTAATTACATTGCAGTACATGATACTATCGTGTCTGCAATATACATCGTATTTGTGTTTATACATGCATTGATCGGTTTCTACAGTATGCCGAAATAATATATATATATATATACTTATTCAATTAATTGGCATACTTAAACACGAACGAAGCTATATTTCAACATGGACGGCTTGGTAGGACGGTGGTCGCATGCTTTCTAAGCTAGTCGTGCCTCTTTACCAAATGCTCACAGCCCAAATGATGACTTTTTCAATTATTTATCTGCCCATTATTTGCTTCAAATATGCCAACAATTCCAAATAAGGGTCCAAGTTAATATAGTTTTGATTTCCCTTGAGACATCTTCTTGAATGAACAATGGAACTCACCAAAAATCGCTTGCTTGAAACCTGCACCAAAACTGATAGGGTGCCATTCCCATTCCTTGTATGAAAACTCAACCTGCTCAAACTCTTTGTAATTTCAGTCTTCAGCACTTTGATGTCCAAATGGTGAGCTCAAATGCAAATTCACCTCACATGGAAGGCGTGGGTTTTCATCCAAACCTTCTTGGTTCCAAGGGTTTCCGTCCTCAAAACAAACCAGTCACTAAATATCAGCAACAAGAGAAAGCTTCAATATTTCAATTCATAATCCAGCTCAAATGAATGAATAGCTTCACTTATATAGCTTCTTAAGTTCGTGTATACACTCACTTTTAGCAATGTGGGATAAAAAGTCACTTTAAATTTATAAAGCCACTTTATTAGGTCACTTTTATTTTATAACATCACTTTAATACATAAAGTAACTTTAGCTTTATAAACCATTAAATAATATTTTATTTTTCTCCATTTAGTTGTGAGGGGAAATCATCCCTTTTTAAATAAATGATTAGCCTATCAGGATGAAAAAATAGGCTAACTAGGCTCCTGGGTAGATTACTGAGAAGATGGGGATGTTATAGTCCTCCTTTCCCAAGCTTGCTTCCCCTCAAGCAATTGCAAAGCTGGATGCTGTAAAATATCTTCACCTTCCCAAGTCGCATCCTCAAGTGGCAAGTTCTTCCAACGCACCAAATATTCCCTAATCACATTGTTTCTCAGCTTCTCTCTCACCTCCGACAACTCTATAGCTTCCAAAATCAGCTTTGCCTCCTCATCTAAGGGAGGTAATCCAAGGGTAGGTACAACATGTTGTCCAATAGCCTTCTTGAGGCATGATACATGAAAGACATTATGAATCCGATTATCTAGTGGCAACTCAAGCTCATATGCCACTTCTTCAATCCTCATCACTATCCTATATAGACCATAAAACCTAGGTTTAAGCTTTTATACACCACTCTTCTTCAATGAACTTTGCATGTATGGCTCAAGGTGTAGAAATACCATATCTCCAACCTCAAAAGTTCTCTCTATCTTGTGGCAATCAACATACATCTTTTGTTGGTTCTACACATGTTGGATATTATCTCTGAGCTAAGTCACAAGGTTCGAGTTCGACAACTATGAAGTTCGGATAAAGTTCGGCAAGGCCAAAAATTTCGAAAAAAAAATCGGCATTAAATTCATCTTATATAATTTTTTATAATATTTTTAAAAATATAAATACATCTAATAAATTATCAAAATATTTTAACATTACAACATAGGTTTGAAATTATTATAAAAATATCACATTTTCAAAATAAATAAAAATAAAACTAGTTTTTAATATAAAAAATATTAATTTTACAAAATAAAATATAGTAATTAAATTATATCATTCAAAATATATGAATAATTTATTTTAACTTTAAAAAATAAAATAAAAATAATAAAAAATAAAATATTTAAATTTATTACATTTAAGATTACACATAAATTAAACTAATAATAAATAATCTATACTAAATATTAATATTTAAATAAAAACTAATATACTTAAAACTTTGAAAATAATAAATTTTGTTTCATTTCTCTAAATAAATTAAAGAATAAAAAGTAAAAACAAAGTGAAATCAAAAAACCTAAAACTTCAAACTATAATAATAAAACAAAAATTTCAAAGTGTCGATCAAAAAATAAAAACGGCACATGCAAAGACAGATGGTATTCGGCGTCGCAAAACAAAGTTGCAGGACGAAGCTCCCAGGCAGGACGAAACTCCCAGGCAAGACGAAGCTCCCAGGCATGATGCTCTAATTGCTAGACGAAGCTCCCAGGCAGGACGAAACTCGCAGTTGCAGAATGAGCGCAGGTTTTGTGCTAAACCCTAAATGATTTCGTGTTTGCCTTAGCGTCAAATGACTGATACTTACAACGAACGGAGGCCATTAAACCCTAAAAATGCCTTTTATTTTTTTTTAATGTCAGACTTTTTATCCGTACAAACTTCAGCCGAACTTTTCCGAATTTAATGATTTTTTTATGAGTTCGCCGAATTTCGAACCTCAAGCCGAAAATTCGGCAAACCCTGTGACTAAGTCTTTGAGAGCCCTGAGGACATCCTGATCATCTTGTAACCAATCCTTGGCTCGAGGAGCCTTGTTGTCATCAAAAGCCAAATCAATGAAAGACAAAGAATCATAACCATAGAGAGCCCGAAAAGGTGACATGCCAATAGTCATGTGATATGTAGAATTATAACAATACTCCCCAAGATATAGCCACTTAACCCACATTCTTTGCTGACCTACAACATAATTGCGGAGATAACCTTCCACCCATTTATTCACGATCTTCATCTGACCGTCTATCTGAGGATGGTAGCTAGTACTGGGTGCCAACTTTGTCCCTACCAATCTGAACAACTCGTGCCAAAAAATACTGAGAAAGTTATTGTCCCTCCCTATCACTAATAATGGTCTTGGGTAGACCATGCAATCCAAATACCTCTCTAAAAATTAACTCTGCCACTTGAGACGTTCAATCAACTGCAATGGCATAGAAATGGACAAATTTAGTCAACCGATCAACAACAACAAATATATTGTTCTTACCTTGCACTCTCAGTAGACCTGTGATGAAGTCCATGGACACACTCTCCCATTTCTGCTCAAGAATTGATAAAGGCTGCAATAATCCAGTAGTAAACACATGCTCTGACAAGGAATCTAGATGCCCGTCTGGAATTCTGCTGGAATCTGAAAGGAATCAAAATCAGACTCCCACTGGAATCAGGATCCAAGGCTAAATTGAAGGATTCAGTAACTTAGGAACTTTTTTCTTTTGCATTCAAAGCGAGGTTAATGAGTTTTTAATGTTTCCAATGGTCTACATGACACTTTTAGGGTTTGGGCTCATATATCTATGTTTTTTAGTCAACCTTTAAGTCCAAAATAGGAAAAGAATTTCAAAAAGCCATCTTTTCAAGATGAGCTTGCCAAATTTTGTCTACATCCTACTAATGGACCCAAATTCACTCAAGCTCACTTTGCAATAAACCTAGCCAGAGGCCCTTTTGTAGAACCCTAGATGGCCCCATAGGGCATCTTCTCTAAGACTCGATTTATGCGTTGGGTTTCATTCACCCCATGGTTGGGAACTGATAATCCATTGGATCTTCGAAAGTAGAATGAATAGGTAATGTAGTTTGTATACACACCCATGCATATATACATATACCTACATACAATGTACATGTGTATGTACATATATATGTACACGTGGAAACAAGCTCTCTCTCTCTCTCTCTCTCTCTCTCTCTCTCATATGTGTGTGTGCGAGTGCACATGTGTGTTTGTTTGTGTGTGTGTGTGTGTGTAAGTATATATTAGTATACACCCATGTACATATTACACATGCACTCACACACAAGTCCTTTATACATCTAAAAAGGAAAGAAGCACTAGCGATAGGACCAAAAAGAGAGAGAACCCTCAATACAACAGACCAAACCTCTATCCAAACAGCAGTGCTTCCTTTTTCAATTTTAAAGTAATTTTTGGCAATGGACCCAAGGTTCTACACATCGCTGCTTCATAAATGACATTTCTGTGGTGTAATATATACAACAAATGTTAATGGTTTAAATCTGCCAATCTGTTTTCTTGTGGTGGTATCCTAACATGTTATAATATTTGAGTTTTCTTATAGGGCTCCAATAGAACCCACTGAAAAAGAGAGAGAAACTGATTTGGCAAAGCAATATCAAGTAGCTTGACTGTCGGGGAGAGAGATGAACAACTATTTTGCAAATTGCTTATTTATATTAAGCTTTCAAATAAAATTCTTAAGAAATTTTCTGTCACTCACCCCTCAACCATTGGTCAAGAAAGTGTCTGCCATATGATTGATGCCCTGGCATTAGAAGAGTGGTCAACTGTTGCACACACCTCAAGGAGAACACAAACTTGTAAGATTCAAAATGTCAGAAAACAGTCAATAAAGATCATAAATTAAGTTTACACTAAATAGATGTTACAGAGAAGGTAATACGGGTGCTGCAACATGCCCAGAGACAATTTCTATTTGCGGTTTTTAAAAAACAAAAACTCAAAATTCCTAAATGACATACAAATTTAAAATTGTGCAGCATATAGCCTGCAAAATTACAGAATGAACAAGCAAGAAAAAATCAAACACCACTAAGAGAACTTCAAATTTCAGCTACAAATTAATAATTTCAAAGAGGATAGTTGTTCGAGCAAGAATTGTCAAAGAGTTTTATCTTTTTTATGCACGAATGAAAGAAAATACAACATAATCCCAAAGCAGTTTTTCTGATAGATAAACCTAAAGGATGTTAATAAAAATGAACCAGGAATTACTGAACCTGTTAAGCTTGAAACCAAATCCGTGACTAGCAAATTGCACGTGTATTGAACACTTAGTTACCGGATACGTGCACCCCACCCCTGCCTCCGGATGTGGGTGCGTCCGGATGCGGAGATGGGGTGCAAGTGGATGCTTGCAAGGAGCACACCCACAGCGCATCCAGCAACAGAAAGGGCTCGTCCTCAGATTCGACAGCCAAATGTGGGAGATTGAAATCGAAGGGAGGGTTAGGGACATGGAAATAATCGCCGTCTCCTTTGACATTCTTCTGTGGCGTGTTCTTCATGAAGGAATGCATAACAGACATGGAGAATGCTCCCAATGTGTGGAAAACGATGGTGGGAAGCCCAAATTTTGTGCCGGATTTGTGAACCCAGGATGTAAACATGTCGCTTATTAAACAAACGGGAGGAGACGGGAAATTCTGGATCTGGTCCTCTGTGTTTTCCATCTGCTGCTCCAGCCATTGCTCAAATTGTCAAACAATTTACGATTCCCAGTCCAGAGCAAATTGTCGACGCAGACAGAGAAGGCACTGGACGCATGGATCAATTCGAATCAGGAGTCTTTATTTAATAGAATATTTATAATTTTATAATATAAAAATATAATATTTTTTAATCTTTTTATTTGTTTGTTTATTCAAATAGATGTGCCTATAATGATCTTTTTTAATACTTAATATAATTAATAAAAAATAATATTGTAACTTTATTACATTATTATATATAGATTTTTGAAAAGCTCACGACGTGTCTCCTGTTCTCTCATGCCTCCTGTTTTTTGTATATATTTATACACATACCCAAACGCATCCAAAATACCAAAAAAAAAATCACGTATCCACATACCAGGTTCTCGTACCCGCATCCACATCCAGATTTGAACCAGTAACTTAGATGAAACACATTCATCTCATAAAAAATTTAATACATACAGGAATGAACAACCAAAACAATCCAGATTTGCAGAAAAGCCGCAATAAGCAATATACCTGAATTCCAAATGCATAATGTGCAAACCAGTGCCCAGATGCTTTTTATTTGGAATAACCTTGATTTCAACCCATCCTTTTGGTGGAGTGAACCGCAAGGCATTCAATAAAAACTCTGACAAAACTTGCTGGAGCCTCAGCTGATCTCCAAAAAGGTAAATTGTCTTGATCTCTTCTGGTGAATCACATAACAGCTGCAGGCCTTTTGCCCTGCTTGGTGGCATCCCTTGACTTATGACTGCATCAAATACAGCCCCCAGAGTAAACTCAACAGCATCCAGTTCCAAATATCTGATCAACCAATAAAAATGAATATATAAATACATGTGATAGTCTGGCATACAATTTTATCAACTAATTATCATGAACCAAAAGCATCTTGATCAAATTTGAAGCAAAGATTGCCTAACAAGGAAAAATAATGAAAACAGTTCAAGGTCAATGACAGAGTCCATCTACAACATAATATTCATAATCAGAAAGCAAGGCACAGTTGATTCAGTGACATTGATATTTCAATAGTCCAAGGTAAATATCACTGTGGTATTACTTGACAGCTTTAAGTGAAATGATATTAGCTACAGAAAATGTTTGAAAATGATATTACCATGCATCTAACTGTAGAATTATAAGAATGAAGGTAAAAGATGGTGAACAAATGCATGCTTAACAATCATAAAAGTCAAACCAAGGACAATAGCAACAAACCGGCACTGTATTTACACTCTGGTTGCCTTTTGGAAAGGAACCGATGTGGATGTGTGTGAGTGTGCATGTTTGCAGGGGTGTGTGCAGATGTGTGTGTGTTCTCAGTTACCTAATGAAATACACAATTGTAGTAAATAGTGGAGGCAAGAAAGATCATGTTGCCATGAGATCTTGCAGAAATTACCCTGTTATTATACAGGCCTCTGTGTTAATTATGTTTATTTATTTGCTTGGCAAGATGAGCAATTATTATGTTTATAGATATTATACATTTCATGAAAGGAACAAGACAAGCAAAAGCCACGATTCCATAGACTTATGACATGTTTATGAGAAAGCCATTGCAAATAGCTTTGAGCAGAATTAGCACAGGAAACATCCTTCTTCTCATGTGCAAGGAAACTCTATATGGTAGTTTATTTGCCTATAGCACTCTTCCTTTCCTGCCGGTGATAGGGCAGTTTGGCTAATTAATAAAGTGTGAGATGGATATCAAGTGGCAGCATGAATCACATGTGAAAAGATTTAATTAGTTGTATTTCAACTCTCAAGCTGCAAACGTTGACCAGCTCCAACCAAAAGATTATTCCATTTCTAACAGTTGTGTGACTAAGCTAGTGGAAGACAATTGACAAGAAAGCTCTTCCCCTTCAATATCTATGTCTACAAAATTGCATAATTTTATTGTTCGCATTAACCGGAAAGAATGTAACCGGTACATGGCAAACTGGTTTTGTCATTGATTGGCAAAGAGGTGTTGTCAGTTATGACTAGGGAGGTCCTCAGTGTTGTTCAGTCAAGAACCAAGGACAGGTCAAGTATAGCTGACAATAATAAGCACAGGAAGACCGGTGACACATAGTAAGAAAGAGGAGGCACTGTCTCTGTTACTAATAAAGCTCTAACTGATCATCAGAGCAACCGGTCACCGAGGAAGGTGCAACCAGTAATCAGTAACAGGAACTGAGGAACCGAGGATGCAACCGGTACAGCCAAAGGAAGGTATGGTGACAGGTTAAGGTTCTTACCTGTGCACAACCTAAGGATATAAACCGATCAATGAAGATTTCATCACGACTGATGAACCGGGGAAAGTCACAGTCGACAAACGGTTGTTTGACTCTTTGACTAGAATTTGTTGCACAAAATCCGGAAGACTTTGTGTTATCAAGACAATCTGTGCAAGGCACAATTGAAGGTTTTAATGCCGGAGTTTGTGGCATTAAAACATGTAGAAAACTCTAGTGAAGGAAAGCTTGTGACACGCATCTGTCTTTTCCTTCATAAAGCAGAAAAAGCACATGGCATGCATCGGATGTTTCCTCAGTAAACTGAGACTCCACTGGGTGATGGATCCGAAGGTGATCTTTAAACAGGTCGTGCATGTAAAAAGCAGAAAGGACAATAAGTCTATATATTCCTCAACCTGTGAAGAATATTTTTTTGCCTTCATTTTGCCAAAGAAAAGAGTGAACCTGTAATTTGAAAGAAGCTACGAAAAGGTGAAGAGAGGAAGAAGAGTGTGCAAGGAAGCACAACAGCCAAGGAGAACATACTTGCAGTGACCGGTGATGATTCTCAATTGAAGAAGAATAGCGATCTTATCAAGCTCAGCAAAGCAATTCTTAAAAGATCAAAACCTCTATTGCTCTCCGACAATTGCAATAGCAAAATCCCAGTATTTTGGGCGGACATTAACAGGTCCCTTGTATTAAATCCCTTAATTGGGTGACATATGTTTAGGTGTTCTAAGTCCTCTAACCAGGCAGGTTCTAACAGGCCTTATTTTCTAAAATCCCTTAACCAAGTCACATTTAATAGTGCGTTTGTAATCCTTTAACAGGGAAGGCTCCTTACAGGGTGTACTTCAGAAGAGTGCAAAATTTGTGAGGTTTCCTCACACCATGGTTTTCTCCTGATTTAGGTTTCCGCGTGATAAATCTAGTGTTGTTTACTACTGGTTTGTGTAATTGTTATTTTTGTGATAGAATCTATTCTGCTTACAGTTTTGGTTAGAGTATATCAGATTTAGTACTAAAGTTTTAGTGGGTGTTGATTCACCCCTCCCCTCTCAGCACCAGTTGGGACCATCATTTATATGAGGCTATTGACAACCTTGAAGCAATAGTAAATCACTATACAGAAATTTCCAGCAATATATATAGTGATAAAAGCTTTCATTGAATGCAAATGATGCTTATGAACAGCTGGAAAAGCAGCTTCACAAAGTTGACATTGTGGTAAATATTGACAAACTTACGATAGGTTTCAACAAGGGGACAGTGACCAACACTTTCTTTTAATCCAAAGGTATACAATGGATTATATTATAGCCCATGGCCCTAGGCAATCCATAGTAGCATTACATTTATTAGGGATTGACTCTAAAAACCAGATGTATCTAGCCCATGGCCCTAGGCAATCCATAGTAGCATTACATTTATTAGGGATTGACTCTAAAAACCAGATGTATAAATGGAGTTCAATTACCTAGCAAAATATATCAGACTAAAAAACATGAAAAAAGACATTGCTTTTGTAATTTCATGCCAAATAAAGTGCGTAGAGGCAAAAAGTGAAACAAATATAAAGAGTCCAAAAGTGAAAGAATTTATTTATTCATTACTATTTCCAAATACAATGTAAAATTTGACTTGAAATTCAAAGTTTAAAACTAGACTATTAATAACAACTTACTAACTTGCAAATAAGAATATAAAATTACAAAGTAAAATTATAGAGCCTATGATTCTGCAATCCACTACAAGGCTACAAAATGTAACATTTAAGTTCCAAAATCCTTACTTGCAAACACTCAAGTGCAATCATAGTCATTGAATATCTCATCGAAGATGGCCAAGTTCTTATCATCAAACAACGGCTCGTCAGCATCAGCCATCTATCCTGATTCTAGATCAAAGTCATCAAGGTTAAGAAGTTAATCATAATCCGAAGTTGATCTATGTCCACTTATGTCACGCCTCACGAGAGAACCCTAGGAAAGCAAGTTACAATACAATCACAATAATTTTTTCTGTTAAACAACACAGTTTATTACACTAATAACAAAGATACACCAACATAGAAGATAGGATACATACATACATTAAGTATCAATCATGCATTAAATATAAAACATATAACAAGCCATGGCCGCCATGCTACAACTCAACAAGGGCCTACGAGAGCATTCGAACCACGATTACAAGGCTCTCGACATGCCAAGCATTCATTAGAGTCCCATTGATGACCCAAGGGACTCATTCGCCACTCCATACAAGACAGTGCAAGGTCCAATTCTAAAGATTCGATAACTTGGTACACCAAACGAGGTCAAAATCTGACTGCAATTGCATGGAAGGAATCACAAGGGAAATGGGTATCCAAATCTACAATTCACTTACACCCAAACCCACAAGAACATCTCTTTGTCACAAATGCGCTAGTTTGTATGCACCATTCTACTTAAATATGTATGCGCAATAAAATTTAACATATGTGCTACTCATAAGTACATGAGTACATCATAAAAGTGTGAATACATAATGTGAATGCCATAACGAAAAGAAGTGTCCGAATAACAACTACGACCGATCGAAATGTGTACTTCGTTCCCCAACAGCGGTTAGCCACGACACCCAACTCCGAGGAACCCTTAGGCCCTCTCCCACCGTGGTCCGGAGATAACCATATGGCCCATACCACACACGCCAAGCACTCCAACATACGAGGTATGAACATGCACATCAATGCAACATAAAGCCATATTCATAAAATACTTAACCACACGGAATCCAAGCATCACAATACAACCCATCCAATGCAAGGAGGCAATACCAAACACAACTCAAGGTACAATGGCACAAAATCACAGGAAGCATGATCACGTTGTGTACAATGTAGAACACTCACACATGACTAAAAAGGGGCTGAAAGCAAGTTTAAGCATAAACACCATGCAAGAACAATCTCAACATCAAATAACCATAAACTCACTAGTTACAAAATGGGTGCATACTCCAAGAATGTGAGTGTCATTGCATGGCCCGGCAAGGAACAGAATGACCCATCGCCTCACCATACCGTGACTCATGCGGCGCATAGCCCGGTGGGGAATGGAATGACCCATCGCCTCACTACACCATGGCTCATGCAGTGCCAAGCATCCTATAGTCAAGGTGGGGAACGGAATACACCATTGCCTCACCGCACCGTGACACATGCATTGGCGGGCCGACAACTCCAAGCCTAAACTATTAGTATTACTCTTTCTTAGTTAGTTGTTTTAACCCATTATTTCATATTTCATATTTCATCATATTATCACTTGATTAGCACTCTTCAATGGGTTACCCCGGTGGACCCTTTGTGCCCCGATCCCCTCATTGGAAAACTACTCCCACTAATGGCTAAACATCCATTCAAGCACACACACACCCACATGGCAATAAGAAGAGGTCCTCCAATATATGGTTAGGCATGGCACATTGCCGGTAAATCCCTTGACAAAATACAATAAATTTCATCCACAAAGAAGCATGCAACGTTGTGGAAATAACCCTCGGCAATACCATAATAATCCCCATCCATGCATGGAGCCATGAGTATACAAAGGAGACAATACATATGAGCTTTCCAATGTCAAGGAGACCTCAAAGAAATAAAAACATAAGTGCCAATACGATGTCCCAAAAGTAAATGCAGCAATAACAGGAAACCAAACATTACATGAAGTCATGCTCTCACAACTCAAAAGTCACCCCAAATACACAAGAACCTAACCGAGTGCCATAAGCCAAGTAATAACTAAATGTTCATTTGCAAACATGCAACGCTCAACATCATATCCCATTCATATGCATCACAGAAACCATATACTCAGCCACACATGAACTCACACCACATGCACATTTCCGAATTCACAACCAGAAGGGTACCATTGAAAGCACGTCAAGAGCCAAGTGACTAAAAATTACCATGACATATACCATTCACGTATATAAGATCATTAGAGAACTTGAAATCAAGAAGTCTAATATCATTACCAGGGCTCACAAAACGATTAATTTCATTCACAAAAAGTTAAATGCCTGGATCAGGTTGCCAACAATAACCATACAAATCACCACTACCCATACCAACTATCATTCCATGGACAAAATCCTCATGTAAACAATTGCACATTCATCACAATATGCAAGCAAAAACAACAATACAATCCCACATGACTCATTACACAAAGGTCAACAATATAGAAAAGTTTCACACAAACCAGATGCATAAATAAGGCACCATTTCAACCAATAAATTTCCTACATACTACCATAGCAAATTTTGGGCAATCTAATTGATTTCCCACTTTGTTTTCCACACAAGAGACTCTAAATACAATCTTTCAGCCATCAAAATGAATCCCAGAAACTAGAGGGCAGCACACTCTCGTTTCTACATGGATTTTCTCGTTGGAAAACATGAAAACCATACCAAATCTTTCCAAAACCCAACCAAATAAAATTTTGGGAAATCTAATGGTTTACTATTAATTTTCAAAACAAAAACACATACAATTCCATCAATTATATGCTTAAACAAATTTCGGGGAAAGTAGGGGCAGCAAACCCTTGTTTTTCCATGGTTTTTGTGGAACATAATTAAAGCTTCTTCAAATCCTCTCAAACAAAGTTGAAATAAGTTTTAAAACAATAGCAATGCACTTCTAAACATGTCCAAACCAAGATAATGGGATTCAACCAAGAAATTTAAGGAGGAAACATGAACATACCTCCACTTACCCAAATCAAGAAAATGACAAGAAATAAGGAAAATCTTCACCAAATGCTACAAAATTTTGAGGGAAGAATCCTATTGGTGAGAGGAATCCAAAGCTCAAGCACCCACCAAAATATTCTCACACCATTTTGTTAGAAGTAGTGGCTGCCGTTGCACCAAAAGATCGAATTGTTAATGCCCAATATAACCACTAGACTTATAGAAGACATAGGAGGCAGTTAAGCCATGTTGTGAATCCCGAGGGGAGAGTTGACCATTATGCCAACAATCTCCCCCTCAGTGCTACCCGAGGAGATTCAAACCTATGACCAAGCTCTGATACCACTTGTTACAAGTAGTGGTTGTCATTGCACGAAAAGATTGCCCTGTTAATGCCCGATACAACCACTGGACTTATAGAAGACACAAGAGGCGGTTAAGTCATGTAGCGAATCCCGAGGGGAGAGCTAAACATTATGCCAACACATTTTCCTGCACAAGCCAAACCCGAATTTCTATGGGAGGTTTTTTTGAAAACATCATAAAAATTGAAAAATAAGAATGAATGCCCTCCAAACATGAACATTTTTCATATATATAAAAAAAACTCACTTTTAAAATATAAAAACATATTTAAACTACAAATATAATTCCAAAATTAAAACCCAAGTCCAAAAATTAAAATCTCAAATTAAATAAAATGTCAGGCAACACTAGTCGATGACAACAAAATGAAATTATAAATTAGTCGGTGACTCTTTCCAAAACACAATCGCATAATTAAACTCATCCACCAACCGAAACACATAACCAAACCAGAAATCCAACGATGCAACCAAAACACATACACAACATACCAAACACAGCAACCGGTTGTTAACGCTCGATAACTAGCTGGCCAAAATAAACAATGGAGCAATTGTTGCCCAAACTCGAAACGACAATTTTGGCTAGGAAAATTACTTGGCAAGATGATTAACTCCATATTAAGTTATTAACCACAGTTGGGGTTAATATATATGTATATATTTTGGGCACGCTCATCCCTGCCAATTCAAGGGAAGTCAATGCCCTATACCTGTCCACGTTAGTACAATAGTCGAAGCGCATGTGCATATATAATATCAAACAGTGAAGGGGATCAAGACATCGTGAAGATCTCACGAATGAGTGTCTATGACTTCGTCTCTCTTTGTACAAACACATCAGACAGGATCATACATTACCAGTAATATAAGTATAGCCATAACTGAACATGACTAGATATATGAACCAATACATTAGTAATTCTTAATCATGTAAGTAACCATATTATTCAATGAGTCATTAACATTACAAAGTGCCATGAAATCACATCATCTAGCATAACATAGATTTTTCTATCATAAAATAGAAATACATGGATATTAAAACAATAATATACCAATTGCGCTTACCTCATGCTACATCCGAGCTAGGGTCCAAAGCTAGGTTACCTTCTTACAAAGGTGGAGTCAGAGTGGCACTACATCCTCCCCCGTAAGACTGCACTTACTCCTGGAAGTTGCAAAGGCTAAAATGGAAACACTTCACACATTAGTCCTGTAATATCACTTAACAATAATTCAGTAACACATACTTTCCTGATAATCCATGTGGAAAGATAGCCCAATTCTCATAAACATTGCCAACAATACTATATTTCTCTCTTTATTCTATTAAATTGTGATAAGATTTAGGATAGAGGAATTTTAATTTTATTTCTTATTTCCTAGATATATGATGAGAGCCCAATTTCTAATGATGAAACTAGAATAGCTTTTGATTAGATTTATACATCTGTCTCTTTTAAATCTAATGTGAATACTTTTGTGAGGATGCAGATCTATATGAGAGAACAATGTTCAAGTATAGTATCTTGCTTATATATGAGAAGGTATGATATATATACATATATATATATATATATATATATATACTGTTATAACTTGTAATGCCACTTATCAATTTCTATGTTTTCCAAGTTATATTAACAATCATAATATATATGCTGATGTAGAGACATGTCTCCCGTAGAGACATGTCCCTATGTGAACATAGTTCACGTAGAGACATGTCCCTATGTGAACTATGTTCACGTAGGGACATGTCTCTACGTGAACTATGTTCACATAGGGACATGTCTCTACGGGATACATGTCTCTAGTTCACGTAGGGACATGTCTCTATGTGAGGCATGTTTCATTAATCATTTGTTAGCCTTAATAGCGATCTTCTTTACTACTAATGAACATGATATCATAATTGATATTCTTATCGATCGTTAATGGTAACAGAAAGTTTGATATTCACATTGTTCATTGTAACTGATAGCAATGATAATACTACAGTCGATATTCATGTCGACTATGGTAATCGAAATGGATATCAATATAGTAAAGTCGATATTTATATCGGTTACCATAATCGATATGATATCGGTATACATGTAATAAGGTTGATACAAGTGTTGACAGCAAGTCAACGTAAATTATAATGCACAGAAAATATATCTATCTCATAATTGATTCTCACCAATATCGACAATACAACAATAAGATATTTGGTTGATACTCAATATCGACATAAGTTTATTATTATTATTATATATGATGAATAATTATTAGATAAATAATAACAATAGTAATATAAATAATATATATATGTATGTATATGATATATCACATTAGATATATACATATATATATTATATATATAACAATCTAATAATTATTAATCATATATATAATATTTAACAATTATCATAACAATAATAATATAGAGAGGTTAGATATCAAATGCTTAAGGCCGATAGGCCACTTAGGCATTTGATTTCATCGATTGGTTTTATCCAACTGAAGCTACAAAACATTAACACTCCCTCTTAGCTAGGGAGGATAAATTATATCCAAATAAACAATACTATATACTCATGTATTGTGAGAGAAGAATATCACCTCAACGTGTGTTTGAAATTATGGTATATCCACAAATATCAAGATGACATCCACCATAACTGATGTTACCTCATGGTATCATCAGGAGTATGGTATGTTCACGAATATCAACCTTATAAAATTCACCATACTCATATCTTTCTAGTATGTGCACTGGCATCAAGTCTCATGATGCCTACCAAAGAAGATGTCTGCTCATGGCATATCTACGAATGCTACATCTATCATGACATATCTCAGTAATATAACTCATTGTAGTTACACACTACTCAGTTAATATTAAGTAAGAGATATGAACTATCATGACATATCCACAGAGATCAACCATATGATATCCATCATGATAGTAGGTTAAACTATTGTTAAAGTCGTCACTTTACAATAGCAACCACAGGTAAACATCATTGAAAGATCATCAATTTTCATGATGTTTCCACAAAATCATGGAGTCACACACATGACCTCCACCATGAACCATATCAGAGGATGGTGATAAGGGCTTACACCTCAAGTTTCTCTTCAAAGAGAAAAATGCATTAACAAGGACTTGCACCTCAAACTTATCCCTAACAGAGAAGAATGCATTAAGTAGATCTACATGATGATGTGTCTCCCTTTGTAGCTCAAGATCTTGCATCAACCTCCTGACCTCCTCCTCTAAGGTTGCCTCTAATGAAATGTCAGACTCCCTCTGAATTTGATATCAACCTCTTGACCTTCTCGTCCAAGGTTGCTTCTGTAGGTTTGTCAGACTCCCTCTGAATGCTATTTCCTCTTCTTCGAAATGTTTCAGCCATCAACTTAGTCCCATGACTACAAGTATCAAGTATCCATCTATCGAGGAATATCAAATGGGACTATCCCATTAATCATAGAGTCCTCTGACTGCTACGTATTTTCCTAATCACTCGACATAGTTCACTCCCTCTAAACCAATATGATCAAGATCCTCGAAGATCAAATGAATCAGATCCTCTAGCTCCTTCCTTTTGTCACAAAAGGATACCTTTCTTACACGATCCCAATCATAGAAGATATCTTGCTCCAACAGACTCACATCATCTAGCATGATCAACATATGACAAAAAATCCTAGATTCAAAACCACTTTGGACCTACTTCCATGAGATTGAGTCCTGCACAATGCCTCAGTAGCATACCTAATGCACCATTCTTCTTTTCCTGCAAGAACATCCCCGGAGACAAAGGAAAAGATCAAGGCAAATAGCTCTTATAGTACATACATGAATACATATAAGAGAGTGACTACAATAAGAAAATAAATGTAATACTCAAAAGATGATAAAAATACTCATCTCATTATTCAAGAGCAAATGTAAATCAACATCCTTTCTGATGCAAGTTGCTCCAATGAAGGTCCTGTTACTTGGTTATGAAAGATGTTCACGATGTCACGAGCCTTGAAAGATGAGGAATACATCCTTAAATTTTCCTTCTATAGAGATATCTCCATCATCTGAAATATCACAAGTTTTGTATAGTCCTTTAGTGTCTACGATTCTAAATAATAGAGACTTGAATCATCTTGCAAGCAATTCATCTGATGGGGAATCAATGAATTGTACCATAACATTAACAAGCGCATTCAACGATAATCTTCCAAAGATGGTGGGGTCTTCTTTTATTCATCACAATTTGCTCATAAAACTCCAAAACAAGATACGAATTCATATTGTGAGACTCAGATAGTGGCTCTTCACTGTGTTCCAAGAATTCAGACCCATCTGTAATGTTCATGCTTGCTTCCACACAAGCAGCCACAACAAACTCACCATAGACAAAGAGGATTCACCAAGGTGCACAAATACTTCTACTTTCATCAGGCATCAATATGAAAATCTACAGCTGATGAAGGATTTCATAGCTTCCCCAAAGGATTTGCTCAACAAATAAAGAAACCAAATACCATGGAAACAAAATGAGTCCGGACCTGTCCAACTGTACAGTGGTTATAGTTCTATTAGCATCAATATCCATTGTTCTTCAATCAACCAGTGACCAATATTTCTCAAACCTCAGTCGTTGACTTTCCATGAGCTCTCACAAAATAAATATAGATATATTTAGCATGTGTGGATACCATTATCTACACAGGCCTAATCACAACTATTTGTCCAGATGTGGTTTGCAACATTAGAAAGTGGTTCAATCTATATCTTGCCACCTTTGAGAGAATATCCATTCAATTTTGAGGCTCAGAAAAACCATATTAGTGTACCATGAGATGGGAGTTGTCATTTCTTTCTCTGCAAGCACGCTTGGATCAAATTCTTTCACGCACTTGCCAACATCGTCGTTGTTTCAATGATAAAAGATCTAGCAGAGTTATTATCTGCAACTTTATCAAAGGAGAAGCCGCAAACATCTTTAACATATTTAACTCAATGTACTTTAGCAGTGTTTTATTTACAATATTGCCTAGATGCATGAACCGAACATTCCCTCTCAGAATACTTCCAGCAAAAATGATTGTCTAATAAAATAACTTCCATAATGTATATCTCGCTAGTAAGATTCGAATGCAACATGGATATATCACAGTAGGTATTGCAATGTCTCTTAGCGTCATAGACTTCTTATCTCAGAGATGTCCGCTCTATAGTATATGCAATCTGAATGTGATGATCTTTGCTCAACATCAATGATGATGTCGCCACTTCTAATGTTGTTGTAATCAGAATATTGTGTGGTACGCAAGGGATAAATCCTCCAAAGATGGCGTGAACTAAACTGCAATCTACTGTTGCTTGGTATAGTCAATTCTTTCTTTGAGTCTGATTATTCCTCCCAAGCTTTGCTCTGAGGATATAGGTACAGACTTCTCCACAAATGTGTTCAATTCATGTTCTCTTAGTGCCATCATTATTCTAAATTTCTGTGAAACAAAGTTTGAAGCTCCTTCAAGTCTATCTTTGAATCTAACTCCATTCACCATTTTGCTTAAATTATAAGTTTTATAGAAACTTAATGGTGGTTATTTTTCTTCTCTAATTTATCTGATCGGATCTTTCTTAACTTGGCTCTGATACCATGTTAAATTGTGATCAGATTTAGAATAGAGGAATTTTAATTTCATTTCTTATTTCCTAAAAATATGATGAGCCCAATTTCTAATGATGAAACTAGAATAGCTTTTGATTAGATTTATACTTTTGTCTCTTTTAAATCTAATGTGAATACTTCTGTGAGGATGCAGATCTATATGAGAGATCAATGTTCAAGTATAGTATCTTGCTTATATATGAGAAGGTGTGATATATATATATCACTGCTGTAACTTGTAATGGCACTTATCGATTTCTGTGTTTTCCAAATTATATTGGCAATCATAATATATATGCTGATGTGAAGACATGTCTCCTATAGAGACATGTCCCTACATGAACATAGTTCACGTAGGGACATGTCCCTATGTGAGACATGTCTCATTAATCATTTGTCAACCTTAATACCGATCTGCTTTATTACTAATGAACATGATATCATAATCGATATTCTTATCGATCGTTAATGGTACCAGAAAGTTTGATATTCACATTGTTCATCATAACCGACAGCAATGATAATACTACAGTTGATATTCACTTCGACTATGGTAATCGATATGGATATCAACATAGTAAAGTCGATATTTATATCGATTACCATAATCGATATGATATCGGTATACATGTAATAAGGTTGATATAAGTGTTGACAGCAAGTCAACGTAAATGATAATGCACAGAATATATATCGATCTCATAATCGATTCTCATGTTATTTGGTCGATACCCAATATCGACAATACAGCAATAAGATATTTGGTTGATACTCAATATCGACATAAGTTTATTATTATTATTATTTATGATGAATAATTATTAGATAAATAATAAAAATAGTATAATAATATATGTGTGTATGATATATCACATAAGATATATATACATATATATATATATATATATAACAATCTAATAATTATTAATCATATATATAATATTCAACAATTCTCATAACAATAATAATATAGAGAGGATAGATATCAAATGCTTAAGGTCGATAGGCCACTTAGGCATTTGATTTCATCGATTGGTTTTATTCGACCAAAGCTACAAAACATTAACATATTCCATCTCAAAGTTCTAATCAACAGTAATATTTTCATCTAAGCAAATCAATATCATGAGTATGTGCCTGCTTTTCTACTAATAATTAGATCATGTCATCCAACCAAAAGTAACATTATAGATTAGTTCCTAGTAAGATATCAAATCATAAACACACTAAAGTGTACTTTCACTCATGGAGTCACCAATACCTTGTGTCCACAATCTCAAACATCGCAATGAAGTAGAGAATTTTCTATTCATTTCAGTCAATAAAGCACATATTATCTCCTAAAGAGCAGCAATTTACATTATTTCAGTTGATTTTGCAAACAAGATACTCTAATGCACACATAAGCACTCAAATTTATGATCATCTCATCATATATCAAGCAATGTAACACATTAAATTTCTTGATTTTCACAAAAAACATTACTATTTCAGTCATTTTCTCCATTTGCAAGAGGCATAGATGCAAAGCATAATTGCAAATTTTCAAATTTTGCACGCAGAATAGCACCAATACTCAAAAGGCATGATCAAATGTGCACCAGTTAAGCATGTGGATTCCATTCTATATTTACTATGCAATAACCAACATAGAAAGATATGCATTTCTAGCATCGGACAGGACCACAACACCAGGGTCATACAACACTAAGCTCAAGAGCGGCATGCACCATAATGCTCCAAGGTACATGTTGTCAATCAGGATTGCGCCAATAGCTTGATATGGAATCTAGCTATCCTGTTGAAACATGGAAACGTTCTCGTTGATGGGGTTGAGAACGAATCTCCGGATTCTAGGCCGGTTCCTCTTAGGTTTGGAATATCACTTGCACAAATTGTTGTATGTAAAGAAAAGGGAAAAAAGAAATGTTTTAATTAATCCTAAAATTATGAAGGTGATACACCAAATCTGACTTATAACATGAATTGGTTCAGCACAGATTTCAAGAAATGGTTATGATTCTCAATACCCAAATAGCCACGTAACTACAAAAATGTTTCTATGTAAGGATCTGATATTTTTGCAAAGGTAGGGAAACAGTGTTTCACCAAATTAATGCAAAAATTAAAACACAAACCATAGACCTGCAGTTACATGTATCCAAGTTCTGAAGCAAAGAGGAATGCAGCTTAAAATGAAGGATAACACAACACTAAAGCAATGAAAATTCACAAAAATCACCTCAAAACCAATGGGAAGGAACAGGTATCTCTATTAACCAATGCTGGAACCAATCTCTGTTACAAAAATGCCTTACAATTCTCTCTCTAGTTTGCAGTATGCAAAACAAGTGAGCCAAAAAGAAGCCCTGAATAATGAGATCAAAAAATGATAAATAGAAACTATCAAAACCCTAATCCGTGTGCATGAGAAAACCCTCCCAAAAGACAAGTCAAAGTGCTGGAAAGTGAAGTCAAAGTGCTGGAATAACTGCCTCATCTGATGCCTGACTGAACTGCCACTCATAATCAACTCAAACTGCTCCAAAGATCCCAAAAATTATGCAAATCTAGTGGGGGTCGGATATGGAAGAAGAAGCCATCAAAAGGTGAGTCTAACTGCCGTGAACTGATAGTGAACTGCTCCCAAAGAAGCCCTCAACTGATATTAACTATACTCGAACTTCAATGAGATCCCAAGGTGACTCAAACTGCTCTAAAATACCCCCAATCTGCCTCAGAATTTGAAAAAACAAAATTCCTCTCTTATAATGATGATCTCCAAAAAAAACCTCAAGTCATATATTTACATAGTTAAATATTTTTGTAAGGGATTTTAATATATTCTATTCCTTTCTTAAACTTATACTTTTAATAATTAAAATGTTAATAAATAATGTAGCTATACTTATTAAAAATAGAATTAAAAATAATTCTATCTAATATAAAGTATTCCATTATAGCTATATTATTTATTAATATATTAGTTATTAAAAGTATAAGCAATCTTACATTTTAAATATATATATAATAAGATAATAATAAAATATGAATTGAATATATTAAATTATATATTTCAACTCATATATTATCCTTATCGTAAAGTGTATATATTTAAAACTTAAGATAAAAAAGCAAGGAAAAGAATATAAAAGGAAATCTCAAACTTGCTATTTAACATAAGCGGATATTATAACTTGGTTTTTTGACGCCTAATGCCAAAGTCTGAATGTCGACACCTTATTTCACTGCAAACATAATCACGTGAAAATGGGTGTGTGGCATGCTGGGAGTCGACTGTGCTCTGCTATCCTTGCGGATGTCAAATTTTATGCAAAACATCAAAGGGCGTAATTATTGGTCTCATTTGGTATCGAAGACTTGGCATTATTTTTTTTTTTTTTGAATAGAGAAGGCAGCTAGGGTTCTGAACAGCTGCTGGTGTTGGATGCCGCCATGAGGGTATTGGATCTCTGAGATACCTTGCATTTTTTCTTCAAATCTCATTCCTTCTGCCGTCCGTTTTCTTCTGGCCGCCATCCACTTTCTGCTAATCTGCTAACGCCTCCATGCCGGGATAGCAGATAAGTATTTCTTTTCCCTTTCATTCTATCAAAATGCTTGTCTGTTCTGACGTTTTCACAAAAAACGTGGGTATTATTTATTGTGTTTTTATTGCTGTTGACGTTTTTCGCATATGCTGCTGTTCATTTTTTGCGATATACATGTGCTCTTTGCTGGTTCGAACTCTGTTGTGACTGGGAATCATCCTTCTGATGTTGAAGATATGAGGTTTATTGCTGGCCAAGATATATGTGTTAATCTTTTCCCTTTTGACAGAAAAAATAAGACCAGAATGTAGGGTCGAAACCCTCTTATCTTGCATGGAATATTTGAAGTTTTCTCTGCTGGAAATGCGCATTACATTCTCTAATGTCACCCTCATATAATCTGCAAGTCATAAAAATGTTAGAAATCTTTCCTTTTAAGCTTTTTTCGAATTGGATATAACATACCCAGATGGGTATCTCTTTACCGGATCTTACTCTTGCTGGAAATCTTTTGTTACAACTGACAAATACAAAGTAGAAGGCTCTTCATTTTTTATATGCTGTTCAGACGTTTTTTAGAAAAACGTGGGTATTTTTCTTTGTATTCTTCTGTGTCTCTAACATTGAATGCTATAGTAAGCTGAGACCCATTTCTTTTATCTTAGAATACTGTAGACTTCTCTCAACTGTTACAGAACTTAGCTTTATAACAAATGTCTGTTTTAATAACTGATTACAACTAGCTGTTTATGTTGATCATTAAATCTGAAATCGAAATCTGTTCTGTGTGACTGCAACTAAAAGAATGCATTCATATACTAAAGCACTGGCTGTCCACTGTTAATGACTTCTTCCCGTTCTTTACCTGATTTGCTGTATAAATATTTTGTATGCATAACAGTTTCTCTTTTTAGATATGGTCATTTAATTGTATCAAAAGAAATCTCTGCATTCTAATAATGAATCAATACTATTTCTTCCTGTAGCATGTTATCTTATTTTCTGTAGGATGTTATTTCCATAATTCCTGTAACATGTTATTTTCAGATTGAAAATAAACTCTCTGGCATTCTGTTATTGATACATGACCAAAATGTGATAAGACTTGTAGAATAAGTACTCATTTTCAAGAATACAATTCAATCCTTTGTTTCTATTGTATCTTTAACACACTATATTATTTGATACCTTTCAAATGCAGAATTCAAACCAGCACTGCACAACATTCAGCCTTTCCTTTGCACAATAACATAGAACAGAATTACCTCATTTCTTGATTATGCCATCTGTTTCTAATACTTGACCATTGATCTGAACTTCTTTATTGTAGCCAGCAGATTGGATCATCACTTATGGGGTTCGAGCACGGGCTCGTGACTCCCACAAGTGATCTGTAAAACATAAAACTCATAATTTCCTTTTGACTTTTCCTGTTCCGTTCCATCATAAAATGTAACTCTTAAAACTCTTGAAACCTTGATATGTCGGCTGAAAGGTTTCATGATGTGAATCATGTCCCTTCGACAGCCTAGTTCATTGTAACTCCATGATTCAGCTGAAAGGTCCCATGCTTGTAATGTATGCATGCCCCCTCGACAGCCTCCTCAAGTCCACCGGTCTTCAAGTCTTCGCCTCTACAAGTCTTTGGTTGGAAAGTTTCGCACCTGTAGCTTATGTGTGTCCTTTCAACAACCTACTTAGTCCTTCAAACCTGTATCTGCACATGGAACAAACGATGTTAGGAAAAACATGATATGTCTGTGATATGATCCTTCTTTCTTCACAGCTTTATGACTTTGTCTTCTGATTTATATCTTTGAAATGTGATCAAGTAGAGATTTAGACAGTTCATTTGTCCTTCATTGCTCAGTTCTTATGAACTGACTCTCTTCTATCTCTCTCTCTTGCAGGATATACCAGATGACTTGAAACACTTCAAAATGTGGAAACCAAAAATGCAGCGCGCTCAAACATCAAAAGACAACCAGGCAATGAAGCTTAACCTGTCTCCTTCTCTCCTTATTTGCATTTCCAGAATGTAATTGTTCTCTTTTCTTTGCATAAAATTCTTCAATCAACCTATTGAATTGAAAATGCATGCTTGCATCAATACTTAAAGCCACGGGGTGTGTGGTTTATCATTTATACCTTTGAAATATACTTTTATTATTCGTTTTTAATAGCAACCACAGCTTGTGTGGCAAACCTGGATACTGTACTTTCATTTCTAAAATGCAAGCAATTGTTTTCATTTATTGTTGAGCTTAAAGAATCTGAATATTGTACTGTGGTATGCTGTTTGATGTTTACAATTCTGTAGCTGTACATATACTTTGTTTCTCTGAATTTTAATCATTCTGAAATTCGAATTAGGAACCTTTAAAACTCAAATCTCAATGCAAAACACTTAGTCAAATTATCAATTTAGTGTAACTAAAATGATAACAATACACATACTAATCCCAACCAAAACTAAATGCATAGCCCACATGCAATGCTTTCTTGCATTTGCTTCCTCGCCTACACTCACCAAGTCTGCATCATGCGTCTTTGGCGAGGAATTCATGTTACAATACAAGACCGGTGTTCATAAAACACCAAGGAAAATTGGTTCAGCCACCGAAATTCACAAATAAAAGAAATAAACAGGAATTTGCAATAGTAAATGAAGTAAAATAAGAAGTCACAACAGTAATTCAATCTTAAAACAAGTTTCGCAAATCGTTGCTAAACAAGCTTCACGGGCAAAAATAAACAAGCTTACTAGTCCACGCAAACAAATAAAAGAAATTAACATGAAGTTGCACTTTACACCACTATGTGACTACATTTCTAGTCACCCTGACAAGGAAGGAGAAAACCATTAGTGGTGGTAGGTCAGCCCATACATCCCCCTGACCAACTACACCTATTATACCCAGTGCAAACTCAACACTACCATGGGCTGGCAAACAACAGGGTAACAACCAAGCATGCCACACATGGAGAACAGGGTTTCCCATACTACCACTATGCTACTCTAATACCAGTTCACACAACCACTTGAGGGTACATATGCATGGAGTCAAACGCTAATGCTACACACATCATCCATTCCATTTCACAAGATACATACCCTCTACCATATAGCCATACAAAGTTGTCTCTACTCAAAGCATGCAACCTGCATCAATTAACAAAATGCTCTCAACTTCAATGTATGGAATTTACATTAGTCATATGCATACACGGGCAAGTTAATTTATTTCATTACAATCCACAAAATTTCAGAATTCAATCAACACGATCTTCTCAATAGCTCATACAAATTCCATCACTCACTGGCATGTCATACCAATATCCATTGCTAAAAATGCGAATAGAAAACTCAATTAAGGCATTTACATCACTCACTAGGCATATATCAAACAATGCAAACAACATCAATGTTTCCTTCCATTAGCACATTTAATACTTTTCATGGCAAGGTCATGCAATGTTCGCAATCACACAAGGCATGTTGATATTACTTTAACTCCATGCAATGATCCTATTTTATCATGCTTTAACACTTGGATACAAATTATATGGTGCCCATTCAAAATGGGAAGTCCCAAATTCATTCATGCAGTTAGTCTAGTTTTACACACACTTGAACATCCAAGACATATGACAATTGATCACGTAGATCCTAGTTCAGCAATTTCTCATGTTCAACATGCATTTCATACCCCCTCGTTAGTACTAACACTTTTATTACACCACTAACTATCCTCCTTTATGATTTCCTATCAAACAATAGAGTGAGAGAAGAAAAAGGCATTCATACCTTTTTATGCAAACATTACCAGTTTATCCATAACATCATCTACATAGATTGCAATCATTTCATTCTAAGCTATCAGTGGATTAGCCCAACATCTAGCATTAACTTATTTCCAAACACACACTAAAATCACAAAAGTCATTAACACGCATGGAGTCCATTAAGTAATTGCTCACGCATAGGGTTACCATTCATATAAGGAATAGGCATGCATCCTAAATATATTAATCCATCATCACAAACCATCTTATATCTCAAGCATTCATTAACACAAAATGGTACAAATGAAATTCCAAGCCATTCATTAATAGATCATCATGTAGTAGCAATGAGCATGCACGATACAAGCAAGAAGACACAAAAAGTCATGAACCAACCATTTCCAAGTGAGCACATGAAAGTAAGAACACTCCTAAATCTCCACGTTCACATATAGATCATCAAAATAGAACCAATCAACAAGAACACTCGCTGCACCATAGATCTTCTGCATCATGACCTTGCCCAACAGCACATGGAAAGCACAAAAGTAACAATGCACTCAAGCACATGAACCCAAATCATGAAACAAAGAACAACCAACCAGAGACACACCAACCGTCATACAAACACAACATCATGCAATGAACACATACGTACCAGAGCTCCCAGTGTATGAACCTAGGCTCTAATACTAGATGTCACGCCCTTCCAAAGAACCCTCGTGAAACAAGTCACAATATAGTCACAACAATTATTTTGTCAAACAACACAGTTAATTACACTAATGACGAAAATACACCAGCATAGAAGACAGGATACATACATGAAGTATCAATCAAGCATTAAATATAAAACATATAACAAGCATGGTAGTCATTAAGTAATCAACACGGATAATCTAGTGCTCCCAAGGGTCTTATGGTCGCCATGCTACAACCACTCAACAAGGGCCTACAAGAGCATTTGAACCACGATTACGAGGGTCTCAACATGCCAAGCATTCATTAGAGTCCCACTGATGACCCAGGGCACTCATTGGCCACTCCGTACAAGACACTGTAGGGTCCAATTCCGAAGATTCGATCACTCGGTACACCAAACGAGGTCGGAATCTAACTACAATTGCATAGAAGGAATCACGAGGGAAATGGATATCCAAATCTATGATTTACTTACACCCAGACCTAGAAGAACATCTCTCTGTCACAAATGTGCTAGTTCATACGCATCATTTTGCTTAAATATGTATACGCAACAAAATTTAACATATACGCTAAATGAATTAACATATGTGTTAATCTAAGTAACATATGACCTACTTTGAGTAACATATGCGCTAAAAGAAATGACATGTGCTCAAATAATCAGTATATGCGCTAATCTGCCTTATTTTGCCAAAAACTTAACTAAAATGATGTTTTCGAGGTCCTAACTCCTAGATAAGGTCACTTAACTTCCCAAAAGGCGGAAGTGTACAAGAGGGTCACATGCATGGCTTAAGTGGTTAAACAATCACGATGAAGCCTATACACATCTTGATCCATCATAAACACGTATACAAACCCCATACCTAAAAACTCATTAGCATACATACACTAGCTTGTCGGTCAACCTTGCGAGCATAAGAATTACATTACAAACATCCTCATATCATATCATATACTACCATAATGCATAGAATCCATTGCCGTGATTATAAACTTAGATGTTACCCCAAATACCTAGCATACGTGAGCAACCATCATAAATAAAAGGAAAGGATCTTACAACTTGAAATCCCGAAATGAGCAATATTCATCAACCAAAGTATGAGATTGCTTTGGTACTATATATATGCATAAAGTCTACATACTAAACATGTTGTCATCATACACCATTACAAAGATACAGACCATCCTATAGGAGTACATTCCTCCTGATACGTCATAAGTACATGAGAACATCATAAAAGTGTGAATGCATAATGTGAATGCCATAATGACAAAAAGCGTTTGAATAACAACTGCAACCGATCGAAACCTATACTTTGTTCCCCAATGAAAGTTGGTCACACCACCAAACCGCGAGGAAACCTTAGGCCCTCTCCCACAATGCTCTTAAGATAACCATATGGCCTATACAACACATGCCAAGCACTCCAACACTGCGCTGCTCACCACGGCCGCCGAACGATCTGCTAACCCATCACCCTCACCCATCACCAACTCTCCTAGAGGTTGACCCTCCACCAATGGACTCTCCACCAAAGCACGGTTACTCGCAGGGGATGCCTCTCCGTCCAACACTACGACCTCCATGGGGATATCCTGTTGAGGAGAGGTACCCGCCCCCATAGGTGCCAAGGGAGTCATCTGAAAATGTCATGTGAGCCAAGAAGAAACGGCCTCGGTAAAAGGTGTTACTCGTGGTGGATCCTCCAATAGGGCTACATCCAAAGTGACGAATCCTACACTAGGAGTGACTGAGGTAACCACAACATCTACCTGCATCTCACTAGTTCTCACCTCTAGGACCTCTGTGCCGTCTAACTGCTCCGACCGCTCCCTACACTCCAATCCAAGCGTCAACTCCTCAAGTCTAGACTCTGCCACCACCTCTCCTACCTCCTCTGCAGGCGTCGTAGGCTAAGCCACTACCTCTGCAACTACTGAGGTCTCATCTCTACTAGCTGCCTCAACTATCCAAACGCCGAAATATGTGTCCTGGTTACCAACCTTCTTGTTGGTGAAGTGAACTACACTGTTGCTAGTTGTGGTGGACTGAATAACACTTGGGTGGGTGCCATCTATGCTACCTCATGGGCTACTGAATCGGCCTCGCCCTCCATCTCGCTACTATCCTCTTCCGAATTGCTAGAAGTTGTTGTGGTCGGCTCCTGTCCACTATCAATGTTTCCGGACTCTAACTCCGAAACTACTTGGTGCTTCCTCTTTTGTCCTGGTGGAGTGGTTCTTGAGTCCAAATGCCTCCATAGTAGAATGGGCGGCTCATCAGGTGCCAGCATGCTTGTTGGCTTTATTGCCAACAACTCTTCATGTATCTACGTACGTGTGGCTTCCAAAAAGAGTCCAATGGCATAGTGCGGCATGTAGAATTTTCTGTACTGCAATGTCATAAACTCATATATGCGCTCCGCTAGTAGTGATGCCCAGTCGTACACCCACCCGTTCAGTATATCCTTCATCAGACTTATCTGTGGGATGGCTATATAAGATGCATGGCTGGAGCCTGTCAACCTACTCTTTATTATGTACATGATGCACTACCAATGTCCTTCCGCGACAAATGATTTCTTGATGCCCCGCCCTTTTGATGTCTTGGTGACTGAAGCCAACTCTGCAGGTGTGAGCTCGCGGGAAACCAACCGAACCCAATACTCCTTTGTCTCCTTTGTCATTTTCCGCTATTTGGTATCAATCTTCCTGCCCTTCGGTCCCGGAATGCCAAAACACCCGTGTGAAGTCTGCAACTTTGAAGGAAATTGTGATGGTGTGCCCTAGGTAGGGAAAGTTGCTTGTCCGTGAGAAGCAATCAAATGTTTCGATCATGGTTCTCAACGGACCCTCAAAGTCATGAATGCAAAACAAGGGCATCATCACAACCCAATGTAACTCTACCTTCTGCAGGCTCCTCTTCACATCATTTGTGTTGGGAGTTTCTTGCCACCATTTCCGACAGCCCCATCCATTCAAACCCTCAAAGGTAACTGTCTGTGCAGTCACTGCTTCCTTCTGGTTTGCCATTTGTGCCTTGTCCTTCGATTTCTTCTTTGCACTTGTGTTGGCATCTCTCTTGAATGCAACTTTTACTCCCAACAGTAATATCTTGGCTTTCTTGTCACTAGTTTGTAACTGCATTCTCCAGTTTTGTTTCTTCTTTTCTGTGTCCATTAACGGTTTCTTGTTGTTGTCGCTTTGTGGAGATGAAGACAATTGTGATCGATCCCTAACTGTATGGCTTCAATCCTTTTATCCCTTCTCAACACTACTTGCCCAATGTGTCGTATGGTTTTTTTTGTGGGTGTCTCTACTGTAATTGCTTCCTCCTTCGTACGTTTGTACCGCTATAGACTTTGTCCTTCAAACTGTGCCTTCCCCTCTTTTTTTTCACCTCCGTACGGAAGTGTATGGACTTTTCATGCAAAGCACCATATGGTCTTTTTTTCCCAGCACCGTGCGGACTTTACTTCTCCAGCACCGTACGGTCTTCATTTTGCTCTGTTCTATTGTAGTTTTCAAAAAAAAAAAATCTCCCCATGACTTCTTATGTCATAGAACTTGACCGTACGGCCTTTAAATGTCGTGCGGCCATGTGTCGTACAACTCTTGGTTGCTCTTTTCATTTTACTGTACGGTCACAGGTTGCACGGTGTTCTCTCATTTTTATTTTTTTTAAATATATATGCCCAAGTCGAAGTTACCCGCAGCGTTGATTGTTCGGGTCGCCCTCCATCATCCTTCACCTCTCATGGTACGGCTTCAACTTCGACCCGTTCACTGCTTCCGGAATCTCCTTCCCGTCAAGTGTCCACAACTTGATTGCACCGTTGTCCCCCACTTCCCAGACTTTGTAGGGACCTAGCCACTTAAACTTCCCAAGCTTGATTTCATTTTTTTCATTGAAGTTGAGCACCAGTTGGCATGAAGTGAACTGAACTTGCTTGAGGTGCTTATCATGCCATGCTTTTCATCTTGTCTGTCCAACCTCCGTGGCCCACTACACCATCATCCGACGCTCATCCAATTTGTTCAAGTTATAGAGTCTCCCTTGTAGACTCTCCATATCCCCAAGCCTATTTTATATTGCAATTCAAAGGCTTGGAACCATAAACTCCACCAGCACAACAGCTTCATGCCCATACATCAATTGAAAGGGCGTTTGCCCAATTGTCACCTTGTACGTTGTTCTGTAAGCCCACAACACTAAAGGCAATTTCTCTTCCCAATCCTCGTGCTCCACCCCGCAGGACTTGTAAATGACAAACACCAGAATCTTATTTGTTGCCTCCGCTTGGCCATTGGTGCGAGGGTAGTATGGGCTAGACAGAGAATGGAAGATCTTAAATTCTGTTGTGAGAAGTCGGATGACATGATTCACAAAGTGACCTCTGTCACTTGTCAGCTGGATCAGGATACCGTAACGGGTGATAATTTGATCATAGATGAACTTTGTTGTGTTGAGGGCTGAGTTGTCCGGTACGGCCTATGCTTCCACCCACTTCGTCAGGTATTCAATAGCGACTACAATGTATCAACACCTTCAAGCTCTACTTGCCCTCAGGGGCCCAATAAAATCCAATCCCCATCACTCGAGGAGTTCTTGTGCATGCGAAGGGTTTAAGGGCATAAAATCCCTTTTCAATGGTTTTCTGGCTCTCTGACATGTGTCATAACTTATGACCCATTCACTGGCGTCATTGTACAATGTAGGCCACTACAGCCCTGCAAGTAGCATCTTTCGTGTTGTTGTATCCAGGCCCATGTGTCCGCCTATCGGCCCTTCGTGTGCTTCCCTCAGAACACTTCCTACTTCCTCCTCCATCACGCATCTCCTTAACACTTGGTCCGGTCCCATCTTGTAGAGCAAGCCATTTATCAACTGGAATGTGCTACTTCTCAGCACAAACTTTCGTCTCTCGCCTGACTGCATGTCTCATGGAAACTGGGATGTGGACAGGTACTCCCCGATGTTCTTATACCACACTGGTAGGATTGCAATACGGAATAAATGTGCATAGGGAAAGTCATCATTTGCACCCTTTGGCGGCTCTCCCAACTTGATCCGCGAGAGCTGATCAACGATTACATGGCTCTTCCTAGGCCGTACAACGATAGTAAATGTAAACTCCTAAACCAACAATAGCCACCGGCTCACCCTTCCCTGAATGATAGGTTTGTTCACCAAGTACATTAAGGCTTGGTGATCCACATAAAACGTGAATGGAGTTGCCAATAGGTAGTGTCTGAATTTTTGAACCGCATACCATGTCGAGGGCCTCTCATTTTGTGGTACTGTAGTTTTTCTCCGCCCTAGACAGCAATCTGCTGGCGAAGTAGACAGGGTAATCCAACCCACGGTCGTCGACCTAAGCCAGTGTAGCTACTACTGCAAAGTTGGAGGCGTCAACATGCACATGAAATTCTTTATCCTAGTCCGGATATGCCAATATTGGCGCCCCTATCAGTCATGACTTCATCTCTTTGAAGGCTTTTGCTTGAGTTGTTTCCCATACGTAGGGCTCCCCCTATCGTGTGAGAATGTCGAGTGGATAAGATATTTGTGCAAAGCTCTTGATAAATCTTCTACAGTAGCCAATGTGTCCCAGAAATGATTTGACCCCGATGACATCCGTTGGAGGCTTCATCTCCACTATGACTCGGACCTTATCAGGGTCGGTCTTCAACCCGACTTTGCACACGATGTGTCCCAATAGCCTTCCCTGGGGGACCATGAACCAACACTTCTTCGGGTTGAGTGTCAGTCGTGCCCTACGGCACCTCTCCATGCATTCTCTGAGAGCCTTCAAATGTGCCTCCTCTCCACTGAAAATGGACCAGTCGTCCAAAAAGGCTTTAAAATTACCTACTGACATTTTATCGAATATGTGTAGAATTATCCTCTAGAAAGTGGTTGGTGCATTACAAAGGCCAAACGGCATTCTATTGTAGGCGTATACCTCGTCTTCCACCACGAACGTTGTCTTTAACTTGTCTTCCTCATCAATAGATGTTTGGTTATAACCCGAGAATTCATCCATAAATGAATAGATTTCGTGTCATGCTACTTCGAGGATAGTGTCCGTGAATGGGATGGGAAAGGGGTCCTTCACTGTAACTGCGTTGAGGCATCAAAAGTCTACACAGATCCAAATTTGGTTTCCCTCCTTCAGAGATATGACAATGGGGGACACCCATTCGCTAGTTTGTACTTTGAAAATAATCTCTGCCTCCTGCATACGTTCAATCTCCTCCTTGACTTTGGCGGCATAGTTTTTATTCATTCGGTAAGGTCTCTTCTGTACCGGTACAGCTCCTGGCACCAGTGGAATGCAGTGGACGCACAACTCTGGCAGTACTCCCTTGAGGTCCTTGTACATCCATGCAAATACATCTTTGTATTCCATGAAGATTTTGAATGTCGTTGCTTTCAATACTGGATTCCAATCATCCCCTACTAGGATGATTTTGGATTTTGGTTCACTTCCAAGATTCACGGGTTTGAGTGTTGGCTCTTCGTACTGCATGGGATGCGTATCATCAAACTGGTGTGTTGGGGCTTCATTTACCTTGGCATTTCCTTCCTTGTATTCCCCGTACTCCGGAGAGAATTTATCTGGCTCTTCGTCGATGCTCAGCGTATTGCATGACGGTGTGAACATCTCATAATCCTCCATTTGCCAATGGAAAAGACCATTCATTGAATCTGCGTCATCCCCAGAGCATTCCTCCAACTCTAGCACACCTTCGTCATTGTGTTCCATTCGACTCCTTTCATCTGTTTGGTCATGTTCCCCTTCGAATTCGAACTTGGAGGAAGAAGCCATCTCCTCACTCACCAACTGGGTACAGAGATCAATGAACTTCCTTCCCTCACTTTCCATTGAGAGGATGTTCTTTTTCTAATTATGGTTGACCTTTTCCATAACTAGCCACCCTCTGCCCAGTATGGCGTCATAGCCCATTTGCGTGAGTGGTATTACCACAAAGCCCAACACAAATAATTGTGTGCCAATAGTGACCAGTTGTGCCATCAACATCTTGAGGGGTTTGATCCCATGTTGATCTGCACCCAAACGGTTGAAGGTTGGGGGCCACAACATCGACTTTCCCAGTTTTTTCCATGTCGACTCTGGTAGGACATTAACTCCTGACCCACCGTCTACTATGGTATCTGTTAAGATGGTGCCAAGAATGCCCATCTCGACTGCTGGAGGGTGTCTACCACTGTTCATGGCCAAGAGCATTAGATCTGTTGCGGACCCTCTAGGGATATCCGTACGTGTGGTGTCCGTCTGTTTGGCCATTGTACCTAGTAACGTTGTACCCAATTAAGGCATGGTGTGAAGGAGGTCATAGATTTTCACCAGTACCTCCATATGCAACATTTGTCATAGGATGTTCTATTTTGCCTCCCTCTGGCCCAAGGTGCCAGTCATCTCCTGTGTCCTTTTGTGCCTTTATGGCCCTTTCAATCTCTGCTTTGGCTTCCCGCATCCTCTATTTTTCAGTATGAGGGTCTGGATATGTGGCTTGTTTTGCTTGCCCTCGGGTGATGGCCTGTACCTATTCTATGCTCTTGCTTCCTTCAATATCTATCCAATTAATGCCCGGTTTTAGGCAGTTGGCATCTTCCTAGTTGTCGGGGCCACACCAACGACATAGCTTCTGGGGGGTCTCCTTTTTCACAGTCTCTTGCAAAATGACCCCATTGGTTGCATGCCTTACACTGGATCATCGGGCATCCTTTGGCGTCATATTGTATTCAACTTCTAGTGTTGTTATTGTTTCCCCTTCCCCCTCGTCAGTTGCCTCAGTACCCGCCCAAAGATGCATTATTGGTTGTGTAATATCGCCATTTTTTCAGGCTCTTGGGATTAGCCTATCATGTGACCCTCGTAGGCTAATGAGGATGGACAGAGGGTCTCTTTCAGTGAGCATCTACTTCAGGATTCAGTATGCTTTCGTTTGGCGCCATTCGGACTTCATTTGCTATAGTTTTGCCACGTTTACTATTTATAGTAAGCTTGATGTTGTTCGAGAAGGACCCTTTCTATTTTTGGAAAGTGCATTTGGTCACATGGGGAAATAATAGGTGTGACTCCTGTTTCAGATGGCATGTTAAAAGGATAAGTATTTTGGGAGTTATTATTATTTTGGTGGCCAAATTATTATTAAATCATTAAATGGCTTATTATAAAGTTATAATTTAACTTTATAATTTCACTTAAGTTGAGGGTTGAGTCATCATGGGAAGGGGCCATTTATTTAATTAATTCATGGAAGCCTAAGCCAAGGTATTAATTTAAAGTATTGGAGTAAATGAATTATTAAAAGGAAAAGTATATTTTTTATCCCACATTGGTAAGAATTGTGTTTGAGCTCTCACAAGAAAGAATAAAAAGGGACTTGAGAGCTCATTCTAAGATATCAATTGATCATTTGATAAAATTTGGTTGTGAAGAGGATGGCTAGGGTTTGAGGACTAATTCCTCTCTTTTGGCAATTTGAATCATCACTGATTGATGGTGAATTTTGCAAACTGAATTCTGGAAATTTATTCTGATTCTGTGGATGCAAATTTGGTGCTATTGTATACCAAATTTGAAGAGAATTATTAAATTGCTATTGTTACAGAGGAGTTGTGTCATTATTTAGTGGCTGCAGTTACACTTGGAAGGCTGCGTGATTTACTAAGTGGCTTTGTGAGACTTTAATAGGCTGTGTCTCTTTACATTTTGGCTGCGTGGATCATTTCAGAGGTGTGTGGTTTATTTTCAAGGCTGCGTGATATATTCTTGGAGCTGTGTTTGGAAGTCTGGATTGGTTGCAGCATTTGTGTTGCTAATGAAATGAGCTGGATACATTCTTATCTCTCTTCTATGCCATGTGACAACTAATAGTACTTGTGTGTTCATTTGGAGGCTGTTTATAATGATCTTGAAGGCTGCATCATCTTGCTGGAGGTCGTGAGTGATTTCCTTTGGCAGCCAATTACCTTCAACAGTCATTTGGAACTAAGGTGCATTATTTAGAATATTAATATCAATGTAATAATCATGTTTAATGAGGCATTGGATAAAATATTGTATTTGTTAGACATTCAAGTGAGATAAATTTGCTGTTGTATTTATTTGAATGTTGAAAACATTATCAAAAAATATCTTATATGTTTGAAACACAAGAAAATTGCAATTTAATTTGAAGAACTAGTTTATTTTAGAGAGCCAGCTGGGTTCTTTACAGGTTGTTTCTGTCGCCCCTAATGTGGATGGCTACTCTTGTGTGAAGAACGCTTGTTGGTTCCGTACCTTCATGTTGTATGGGCATTCCTTGGTGGAATGACCCATAATCTAGCAAATGTCACAGAATGCCTTATTTGGGCAAAAACCCTTCGTGTGGCCATTTTCCTTGCATTTTGTACACCACAACTCGTCTTCGCCTTTGCTTGTGCTTCCTTTCATTGTCTTAAATTCTTTAAACATCCTTTCAATCTCCTTTTGTAGAGCGTAGACTTTTTTGTGTGATTCATCATCGTTGTTGCTCTCCTCTAAAGAGTTATCTTCATCAGAGGATGACTTACTTTTCTTTTGGAAGTCTTTTGTTCGCTCTCCAAGTCCATTGCTCAATTACATGCATCTGCGTATGAAGAAGGGGGCACTATCTTCATCTTCTTCTTTAGGGTGGATTTTAGGCCTTCGACGAACCATCTCTTTTTTAGGCCATCCGCCAGTTGACTATCCATCTTTCCGACTAGCTCCTTGAGTCTTCAGCCATAAGCACACGCGGTCTCCTTTCTCCCTTGTTTCGTCCTATAGATTTCTGAGACAATCTCATTGTCATATCTTAATAGCCGGAACTCTATTTGAAATGCTTTCTGTAGCTCATCCCATTTAGTTACTTTTGTTTTATCAATATCAGAGTACCAATCAATGGCTAC
The DNA here is from genome assembly GCA_027943335.1 of Chamaecyparis obtusa. NCBI lineage: Eukaryota > Viridiplantae > Streptophyta > Pinopsida > Cupressales > Cupressaceae > Chamaecyparis > Chamaecyparis obtusa. The sequence continues at coordinate 1,955,488 of BSBK01002894.1, forward strand.
CCCTCTCAGAGTGGCAGGGAATTATTTTACCCACTTTGCCTGGTCTGCTACTCCATTTGCAAACCAGATAGTCTTGTACGTGCGACAGTGTCTCACAGGATCTTCCTTTCCGTCACCTGTGAACTTGGGTAATTTTTGTTTGTTTGTCGCCATAGGTACGGTTACCGGCGGTAGAAGTTGAGTTTGTCCACCCACACTGGTTGTACTGGAACTCCCTCCTGTGTTGGGTCCGTTGGGCACGTTACTACTCAACTAGATATTATGTCCTCCGTACGTTTGTGTACTGGAATGAACCCTTGTGTTAGGTGTGGGGGGTCCTAATAGAATGTTTTGACTACCATACGCTTGTGTTTCCTGAACACCTATAGCCACACCAGCATCCTCTTCACTTTTGTTGCAGATCTCTTCACCCTCCATATGTGTTCCTCCTCTCGCACTCCTTTGGGTCTCCCTGGCCTCCATGCACAATGTGAGCGACAGGCCCTTTAATCGATGTTGGGTCTCTTCTAGGAGGTCTATTTGTTATCCGTTGTCGAGTCTCTTCAATCAAATCCTTCAAACTTCTTTTCCTACGGTGGTCTGGCGAAGCATAGCGTTCTCCTTCGGTTTCTACACCTTCCATGACACCTCTGTGGTCCCTCTCTGGCAACCCTTTGGTTGGTTGTCCTTAGGCAAGTTGCCTTAGCCATCGTCGGCAAACTGCTTGTTGTTCAAGGATTAAAGCTCTCTGCGCGGCCTCCCATTCATCGGTTTGTGCTTTCTTATTTCTATCTTTATTTAATAGATTGGGCATCAAATCAAAACCCCATATTTAATCGAACGCTTTTTATTCATTCATTTTTTTTCTCCTTTTTCGCACGTGTCAATCAGATGACATCATTGTTTACAATATTTTAATGTTTTTTTTATTCTTTCAACAATCTACAAATCACAAATTATTTCCCCTTCATCGGTTGTCATCGCGGTCTTCAGCCTCCCGACAGTTGTTCTCTTCGAAGTTTCGTAGGATCTGTTGGCGGCGTTGTTCCCACACAATTTCCTTCCGTCGGTTCCTCTGCGCGATAAATGTCTGGGCCAACAGTCAGGGGAGATGGTTCATCAACCTATTGACCATAGGGCTCACTTCCAGCACGTCCCAAACTGCTCCTTCTGGAACGTCTGCACCAAAGGCCTCCCTCCAGACATAGGTCTCGATTGCTGCTTGCAGGATGATTGCAAAATTGCTCGTCAATGCATGCTCCCCTTCGTATCGTTCTTGTCATCCATGTTCATTTGTTTGTCTCCCCTTTTCTAGTGGTTGGCCCATTTCTCTTCCTTCACCATTCAACTTAGTTACCACCCAGATTCATACTGCAATGGCGCCAGATGTTTGCCCTCAGGGGTAAACTAGAATTGATGCAGTCATACAAAATAGTAAAGCACACAATACAAAATAAGAGAGAACTTCAAGTATATTTCATTGCTCATAGGTTACCATGTACAAGAGTATAATCATAGCAAGTTCATCTCTTCCATCGAGAGACTACATACAAGTAGGGACCAAGAGGGTGCGAAGCGAACCGTCGCACCTGTTAACTACCTACCCTCGGTTGCAACTACCTGACATAACAATGACACAATTAAGATAACAACATTTTCGTACATATTTGCCAACAACAGCAATAAGAGGTCCTCCAATATATAGTTAGGCATGGCACATTGTTGGCAAATCCCTTGACAAAATACAATAAATTCCACCCACCAAGAAGCATGACACGTTGCTTGCATAACCCTTGACAATAATATAATAATCCTCATCCATGCATGGAGCCATGAGTATACAAAAGAGACAATACATACGAACTTGCCAATGCCAAGGAGACCTCAAAGAAATAGAAACATAAGTGCCAATACGATGTCCCAAAAGTAAATGCAGCAATAACAGGAAACCAAACATTACATGAAGCCATGCTCTCACAACTCAAGAGTCGCCCGGGATACACAAGAACCCAACTTGGTGCACATAAGCCAAGTAATAACTAAATGCTCATTTGCAAACATGCAACGCTCAACATCATCCCATTTATATGCATCACAAGACACATATACTCACAGCCACACATGAACTCACACCACATACACATTTCTGGAGTCACAAACCGGGTGCATAAATAGGGCACCATTTCAACCAATAAATTACCTAAATGCTACCATAGCAAAATTTGGGCTATATAATTGATTGCCCACTTTGTTTTCCACACAAGAGACTCTAAATACAAGCTTTCAACCATCAAAATGAATTCCGGAAACTAGAGGGCAGCACACTCTCATTTCTACATGGATTTTCTCTTTTGAAAACATGAAAACCATACCAAATCTTTCCAAAACCCAACAAAATAAAATTCTGAGCAAATCTAATGGTTTACGATTAACTTTCAACACAAAACACAAACAATTCCATCAATTATATGCTCAAACGAATTCTGGGGAAAGTAGGGGCAGCAAACCCTTGTTTTTCCATGGTTTTTATGGAAAATAATCAAATCTTTTTCAAATCCTCTCAAACAAAGTTGAAATAAGTTTTAATACAATAGCAATGCATTTCTAAACAATTCCAAACCAAGATCATGGAATTCAACCAAGACATTTGAGGAGAAAAAATGAACATACCTCCACTTCCCCAAATCAAGAAAATGATAAGAAATAAGGAAAATCTTCACCAAATGTTACAAAATTTTGAGGGAAGAACCTTATTGGCGAGAGGAATCCAAAGCTCAAGCACCCACGAAAACATTCCCCCACCATTTTCCTCCACAAGCCAAATTCGAATTTCTATGGGAGGGGGTTTTGAAAACTTCATAAAAATTGAAAAATAAGAATGAATGCCCTCCAAACATGAACTTTTTTCATATATATCAAAAAAAAACTCACTTTTAAAATATAAGAGCATATTAAAACGACCAAATTAAACCATAAATATAATTCCATAATTAAAACCCAAGTTCAAAAATTAAAATCTCAAATTAAATAAAATGCCCAGCAACACCAATTGGCGACAACAAAATAAAATTATAAAAATAGCCTGCAACTTTCCAAAGCACAATTGCATAATTAAACTCGTTTGCCAATTGAAACACAAAACCAAACCATAAATCAAATGATGCAACCAAAACACATGCATCACATACCAAAAACAACAGCCAGTTGTTACCACCCGGTAATTGACTGGCCAAAATAAACAATGGAGCAATTGTCGCCCAAACTTGAAACGACAATTGTGGCTAGGGAAATTAGTTGGCCATATGATTAACTTCATATTAACCATCATCAGGGTTAATATATATGCATATCTTTTGGGCATGCTCATCCCTACCAATTCAAGGGAAGTCAATGCCTTGTACCTGCCTACGTTAGTACAATAGCCGAAGCGCATGGGTATATATAGCATCAAACAGCGAAGGGGATTGAGGCATCTTGTAGATTTCACGAATTAGTTTCGATGACTTCGTCTCTCTTCGTACAAACACATCAGACAGGATCATACATAATCAGTAACATAAGTATAGCCAAAACTAAACATCAGTAGATACATGAACCAGTATATTAGTAATTCTTAGCCATGTAAGTAACCATATTATTCAATGAGAGTCGTTAACATTACTAAGTGCCATGAAATCACATCATCTAGCATAACATAGATTTTTCTATCGTAAAATAGACTTACGTGGATATTAAAACAATAATAGACCAATTATGCTTACCTCATGCTGCATCTGAGCTAGGGTCCAGAGCTGAATTACCTTCTTACAAAGGCGGAGTCAAAGTGGCACTACAATTTAGCCTCATCTTATCAACAAATAAGTTTATGATGTATCAATATGCACATTATGCAAGAAAATCAAATTGATTCTAACAATAATTCAACAATTTCTAGTAAGTAATTTCTAAACTTAATTTTCTTGAGCCACAAGCAATGGTGATGAACCTAGAAAATAGCAATTTTGGAGTGTTTAACCAAAGTATGCAACATGTAATGAAGAATCCTCTCTGTGTATTGTTAAGGAAAGGAGTCGTCAGGTGGTGAGGGAATTTGTCTATGGTAAATGAGGTCGTATGCTGAGAAATGCACAAAACATGTGCCTTGGCTAAGAATGTCATATGTTATTAATGTTTGCAAGTCGTACAAATGAATGCTTGTACGTCGCATAATGTAAGTGCTTGGATGTATGATATAAGTGTTTGGAGGTCGTACATCAAGTACATAGTGTCCTACATTATAAATTAATGTGCCCACTTGTCGTAAGATATGAAGTGCTTGTGGACGCAATACAATGTATCTCTGAAAGGGTTGTGTGTTGAGTTTTTTAACCGGTCGAACGATGTGAATGTGAGGCCCTTGACAACCAGATCACATACTACAAGAAGAGTTTGTATAATGAATCCTTGAAAAGGTCATACAATGTGTGTGGAAAATGGTCGTACAATGAGAAAATGTCTACAAAATTGTATGCTATGATAGTGTCATACAATGTCCCAAAATAAGTAGTTACAATGTCACTTTGAAGAGTCCTTACACAACTTGGAATGCACAAATATAAGTCATACTTGGTAAATGAATTGCACCAAGAGTAAAAGACAAACTTGTCATACAATATGCACAAATGGAAGTTGTACTTTGTAGATGAATTCTACACAGAGTAAAGGACAAACTTGTTGTACGGTATGCACAATTCACAAATGGAAGTTGTACTTTGTAGATGAATTTCGTCACCAAGAGTAAAAGAAAACTCCAATCAATATGCTAGAACTCAACACTGTCGAGAGTGAATTATTAATGCCTCTGCCCCCAAGAATGATGAGGTCACCGAGAATGAAAAATATAATGTGAATGAAAAACACAATGTCACTAAGAATAAGTTCCTACATTTAATAATTTTTTAATCCCCACCTTTATATTATCGGCATTTAATTGTCTTTTTATTTTTTCTCCATACTTTATAGCATTTTATTATTATGTCACCTTAATAATTTTTCTCCTCAACACTTTGATAAGTTGGCCTTTGCACTTTATAATATCCTCCAACTCTACTATTTTAATAACCTTCATTTTTCTCCACTTCCCAAAAAAACTTCCTTTTAATTGAGTTTTCCTTACCTATAATATTTTAATGATTTCTTTTCTAAATTTCTTCTCCCTCATTGGCTCTCCTTTAAATTTTTAATTTGCTAAACTCCATTATTTTTTTGTTTTCCATTTTCCATCCCTCCTAATTCCCTCTTTCTATTACTGTAAATTTTTAGTGAAGTTGATTTCCCTTAACAATTATATATATGCTCCACATTCCATATTCGTCTCTCTGTGTTGTCAAATGTATCATCCGTAATTTTACATGCTTTCATTGGTTGCTATTCACTAAGAGTTGTAGCTTCAAGAAAATTACACATTGTCCAAAAAACCACATAGTCCTCCATTTTCCAATGAAATAGGCCACGGAGAGAATTTGTTTCATCCTCCAAGCATGACTCTAACTCCAAAATTCCTTTGTCGTTCAGTTCCATCCGACCTTGATTCTCTGTCCATTCTTCTCCAACGTCTTAATCCGACAAAACTGAGGAAACTATGTCCCCACTAACAACTTGATTCTTTAAATCAATTACATACTTTTGACAATTGTTTTCAATGGAGACTATATTCTCTTTCTAGGTGTGATCGGCTTTGGCTACTATCACCCATCCTCTCCTAAGTAATACATCATATGCTTTCTTCCTCAAAGAAATGACCACAAAATACAACAAAAATGCCTAGGTTTCGATAGCTACCTTTTGTGTAATGTTCCCTTTTCTAGCACATGTTGTATGATGTTGTCATTAGCCTATTTCTCCAGGGTCTCGTAGGCTAACCAAGACTTTTAAGGGATCTTGATGATATTTGGCCTAGGCAATTTTAGTTACAAGGGATTCCGAGGTGTTTTGAGGCAATTTCAGGCAGACTATTTATAATAAGTCATTCTAGACATGGTTGGGACCTCCAATGGCAATGACATGTCGATGGTAAATATTTAATATCAACAGAGGATTTATTTATCATTGATATGATTTATTGTGCATTAATAAATTTAGTTTATAAAGTTAAATTTAAATATTTAACTTTATTAATGCTAAGTCTATAGTTGTGGAAAATATTTAATTAAAAGAGTTCCCCTTTATTTAATAGCACATTGGAGATAGAAAATGTTGGGGAACTTAAGATTAAAGGGAAAAAGCATCACAAAAAATAGGGATCGCAATAAAATAGGGGGAAAAGGCAATCGTGGAAAAATAGAAATCGCAGAAAAATATGGGGAAAAGCAAAATCGAAGAAAATAGGAAACGGCAAAAAATGATTTTGTTTATCCCACATGGGCAAGGTGAGTGAATGAGCTCTTATGAGAGCGTTATAAGGGCTCTCTTTCAGCATGTTTGGTTTATCCTTGTTTTGTACTTTTCTCTTGAAGAATTTGGGAGCTTTGGCTTTCAGTAGGTTTGAAGACGGAAACCCTCGAGCTTGGAGGTAGTGGACGGAAACCCATTGTCAATTGGAGATATTATCTAGGTACCTCACTTGTGTTTCAAATTTATAGAAAGAAAGTACTGCTGTTGTAAGGTATGAAATAATACTTCACAGTTCACATTTATCAGATTAAGGAGTTCAAACTTACAGCAGAATTTGTGAGAAGTGTTGCAAAGATTTTGAGTAATATATATGTTGCAATAGACATTTCCAGCTACACTGCTATTGCTGGTAATAAATATAAATCAGTTTCATGATCTTATGATTGTTGTACAAGTCTGAGAAACCTAGGTCAGCGTTGAGAAGTCTGAAGGTAACTTGCAGCTGAGAGCTTTATCTGTATATAGCTCAAACCCTAGGCTTTGGAGTTTCAAACCATATGGTAGCTAGCTGAAGCACTTACGCTTGACTAGTTATTTATACGTGCAGAAGTTATATCTCTCCATTGGCATTTTGAACAGGTGTTGAAGCAATAATAAGGGAGCTTAACATGAAATGCATATGTTGTTAGGCATTACCTCAGTGATACAACATTGAATGCAGATTTATATACATTGCTGAAGATACAAAACTATAACGCAGAAGGGAATTATATCAGAGCTTGTCGTGACTAGTAGGAAGTTTGCATTCAATCATGAAATCAGAGTTTTGGGCAGCACATAGGTATGTTGAATGATCGATCTGCTGTATAATATATATGTGTGTGTGTGTGTGTGTGTGTGTGTGTTACTTCATTAATATATCTGATTTTCTGTGTATTGTGCAACCCATTAAATTGGTTAGGAATAAGTTGTCTAGTTGGTAAATCTGAATGTGCAATCATTTCAGTTATTAGTTATCAGCAATTTTGCATTCTATATATGGTTCCCTGTCACAACTTTTGGTTCATAATCAAACAAGTAAACACAAAAAATTCAAAACAAGGGTAACCATTATAGTGGTATTAGAGCAAGAGTGTCCTGCCATCCTGAAGGGTCCAGTAAGAAAGATGAAGACAATGGCAGATCAAAAAAGTGATCTTGTCTCAAAGGAATTTAATAACACATTTAATGGTGAACAGCTAAGAGACTTGTAGAAAGAAAAAGGAAATAGGGAATTGGCTTTATTCCCCCCCCCCCGGTGCAGAGGTAGATGAATTGAGGGGCCCCTACTATTCGCAACTTATAAAGTTGGGTCGCCCTATTGCCAAATTTTTTGTTTCAGTTCACAATTGTTTCATTTAGAAACATTGTCCATGTAATTCCTTTAAATGGAACTTTCCATCTCAATTGTTTCATTTAGAAACATTGTTCATTGGTGCACGAATTTTATAGCTTCAAATTATCCTAAGAGTCTGAGACACGAATTTTATAGCTTCAAATTTTTCTGGCAAGGGTTTCGAATTTTTCTAAGAGACAAATTTTATAGCTTCGAGTTTTTCTAAGACACGAATTTTATAGCTTCAATTTTTTCTCGCGGGGGTTTCGAATTTTTCTACCTCCCGAGATGACTCCCACGGGCACGATCGTTCACGCTACAACCTTGCTCTGCCACAACCACACTCCTTGCGAATCTCTGTGTTAGCCCTAGTTTATGGTCGTCATTTACGTGTGCGTGTTTGTTTGTTTGTTCGTCTCTTGCTGCTTGTCGTCGTGGTTGCCCTAGTGCATTCTTAACTTCCTTCCTCCCGTTGGTGCAATTGTTGTTGCACGTCATGGTCGCCATTTTTCCTGTGGTTGTTCAACCTTTGTCGTACATCACTTGTGGCTGTTCGTTTGTTCCCGACAGATCAATTGCGTTTTCTCTGCTCATGGTTGCACACAGGGCTGAGAAGTTGTGTTTTGCATTGAGAGTCTGTTGCGTGTTTCTTGCTTCTTGCAACCTCTCCCTACGCCTGGCTACTGTGTTTCTTGCGGCTTTCTTGCAATTGTCTAAGACTCAATCTGCTGCCGATTCAAGTTTTTCTACTAATTTTCCTATGATTTGTTTCCAACACTGCCATGGATGGTTCTGTAGAAGACCAGCAGAGATCATCAGAGACATACAAGAACCTTTGTCACTTCCTAGACTTACATACCAGCACAATTCGGGCTTTGATGTTGCTGCTCTGCAGAATCTTGGGAACAGGGTGGAGAGATTAGAGGCTGATAATGTAACTCTCAAAACCTCTTTACAAGTGGTTTTCAGGAGCCTGGAACTCGTTTCCACTGAGAATGTTGAACTAAAGAAACGACTTTCCATGTTCGAGCAGGTTTCAGCTAAAGATTTAGACATTCTAGAACTCTGAAACAAGCAATCCGAACTGGTTTCCCTACAGGAATCACTCAAATGTAAAACTGAGAAACAATTCAAATCCTATGCTTCTATTTGCACCAATAGTAAACATTGCAGCGCCTCTTGCCAGGGTAGAGGAAATGGTTCAGGCAAAATTAGTTGAGGAACGCACTAGGAGGGCAGGTGAACTGAACTTGAAGGTCTGGGGCCTTCCTCCTCTTTGGATCCACTTACTGCAGGGTACTCTTTTCTTAGCGACTAGCAAAGCGCTGCCTGGTTTTGATAACACTCTTTTCCTTTGTTTTTTGTCCTTGGTTGATTGCCTTCGGGCACTCAAAGCTAGGAGGAAATTGTTTCCTCTCCCCACGAAGACTTATCTAGATGAGGATCTCACAAGATCACAGGTTACAGAACTAAAACATTCTCAGGAGCTTGTGGCAGCAGTGAGGCGCCAGGGCAAATGGGTTGTTATTAGGAACCTAAAGGCACTTTAGATTCCTTCCCTCCGGATTGGGAAACTCATGCAACAGTGACTGCTAAATGACGATCACAGGCACAGTTAGGCATGAAGGAACGTAGAGTTGGTTCCTTGCATGTCAAGTACTGGAACGGCAATAGGTCCTTTTGGTCCATGTCGGGTTTGCTTCTCAACACAGTTGGCTCGGTTGACCTTCTTCTTGTCACTGAGACCAATGAGAGCCCCACTCGGCCATTTCATGTTGTCACCAATTTTCACTAGCTTTCAGCCTGCAAGGATGAGGTTTGGAGTTTTGGGGGGGTGAGAGGTTCCGGTGGGGTGGCTTGCCTAGTTAGCACTTGGCTTCAGAACACGACATCTGTGGTTCACTCCAACAACTATGCTAGATTCATGTGGGTCCATGTGTGTCAAGTGGCCTCACGTCTCAGGGATATCTTCATTGTCATTTGTTACTTTTTGTCGACGTCATCCCTCTATGCTATACACAACGGGTCGGAGGGCGATCCCTTTACAAACTTTTACAGCAGTATTGCTAGGTTCTCTGCAGTGGGGGACATTATTATTGTTGGTGACTTCAATGCACAGACCAGGGACTTGCAAACCCCCCTCCACAATTGAGTGTCGGATTCGATGTGCACAATTGAGTCAAATCTGGTCCCACTTGGTCTCTAGAGATCCTCTAATGGTTCTTTGGGCCCTCTCACGAGATACGGTCGTCATTTGCTCCAGCTATGCGAGTCCCTAGACTTGGTGATCCTAAATGGCCTTCCTTGCCTCCCTGGCTCCAATTCTTTCACTTGTTGGCTTCATTGTGGGGGTGCAAGCATGGTGGACTACGCCCTCTCCTATTGCTCTCTCATTCCCTCTGTTAGCCGCTTCACCATCACCCACCTTCCTCTGGCGGACCATGCCCTCCCCCTCTCATCCCCCTCCACCCCCCATCATCGTCGCCCCCCTCCTTCCTCCACCCCCTCCTCCCCGTATCTCGCTTTGCTTTGAAAGCGGAGACCATGACCTCTCCACAATGCACCTCAGGCGACCATTTCCCCCGGATTTTGTCCCCACACTTGAGAGCACCTCCACCTTGTTCGACATCCTCTCTGCTTCCATTTGGGAGGATGCCCTCCTCTCTATCCCCTATTGCGCCACCCCTTGGACCCTCTTACCCATTCATAAGAACACATGCCCTATGAACCAATGGTTTGATGATGACTACAAATCCTTCCACTGCACCTTGCGCACGGCCTCCACCCTTCATCCAACTTCCTACGCACAGCTTAAGTACTTTTACAACCACTTCCTTTGCTATAAAAAAGCGCATGTTCATCTCGCATTGAAGTCGATCCCTTGGGACCTCACTCTTTCAATCCCCCAAGGCCTTTTGGTGCACCCTTTTTCCTCGCAAATCTCCCATCTCCCTCGCCTTAGATCACATCTCGCTGGTCTCCCACACCTCCACCCTTTACGATATCCCTAGCAAGCCCTCCATCTTTGTCACCCCTCCCCCCCACTGCCACCTTTTCACCATCACCAACATCAACGAGGCAGTTAGGTACATGAACAGTAGCAAGGTTGTGAATAAGGAAGGGTTCCAGGTGGAACTCTTCAAGTACGGCATCAAGGTGTTGGACGCATTCCTCACTTATCTATTAAACGGAGTGGTTTGCACGAGGTTCCCCCCTCTTGGCCACGGCATATCATCCATCGTTGTCACCCCTCCCCCCCACTGCCACCTTTTCACCGTCACCAACATCAGCAAGGCAGTTAGGTACATGAACAGTAGCAAGGCTGCAAATGAGGAAGGGATCCAGGCGGAACTCTTCAAGTACGGCATCAAGGTATTGGACTTGTTCCTCACTGATCTATTTAACAGAGTGGTTTGCACGAGGTTCCCCCCCTCTTGGTCACGGCATATCATCCATCTGATTCATAAGCTTGGGCCTGCTTCAGATTCCAACAACTATAGGACCATCATGGTTGGGGACACTTTCTCTAACCTGTACGCTACATTTTAGCATGCTATTCTTTCCCAAGAGTTGGATCAGAGGCATATTCGGGCTCTGGGACAGGTCGGCTTCCATCCGGATTTTTAGACTATGGACCACATCCTAACCCTCAGGACTATCATCGAGGAAGCGCGCCATCACTCCTCGAAGGTGTATTGCGGCTTTAGGAATTTCTGCTAGGCGTTTGACTCAGTTCCCAAGACAGACCCTCTTCTAGAGGCTTCACGACATTGGTATTTCTCAGACTCTCTTGACTGCCATCATGAGACTCTATGAGACGGTGGTCAGTTGCATTAGGACTCCTCAAGGGATGGCGGACTTTATTCAGAGCACTATTGGGGTGAAGCAGGGTTGCCCTCTATCTCCTACGTTGTTTGGACTTTACATTAATGAGCTACAGGTGTTTCTTCAGGTGTACTCCCTCCCAAGGGATGGTTTCTCCTTACACCAGGTCTTGATCTCTATATTTTTTTTGTGGATGATGTGGTCCTCCTGGCCTCTTCTACGGATGGGTTACAAAGACTTCTCGATGGCCTCGCATTTTTCTACGACTCATGGCAGCTGATAGTTTACTTGAGTACGACCAAGGGGATGGTCTTCAACTATCTCAAGACCTCACACCTCCACTTCTTTTTCTAGAGCACAGAGGTTGAGATCTCGTCTTCCTACACATATCTGGGGGTCAAGTTTTCTGGCCCTCGTTTCAGCATGAGACTGACGCATCAGACTTGTATCAACATAGGGTATGGCTCTTTGGCCCTTGTTGAGAGAGAGTGTTTCAGGCATCACTTCCAGGACACCACGTCCAAGTTGACTCTTATGGACACTTTGATCAAACCGACGATGCTCTATGGGTCTGTGGTGTGGGGACCTTTATTGGGGTCGGATTGGGCCTTTGTTGAGCGGGTCCAAACTCTTTTTCTTCGGCACATTATCCATTGTTGGCAGTCTACTCTGCACAATATTGTCCAAGCTAAGTTTGGGGCCCATCCTTTTAGGCTTGGCACCATCTTCAACTTGGTTTGGTTCTTACATCACCTACGGTGCTTTGCGAACTCTTCGGAGGGGCATCACAAATATTCCTGCCTTGCCTATTGCTCCTCGGAGGCTATTGTGTGCTATGATCCCGTTGGGCGGGCTCGGTGTTGGTTCACTCAAGCTTCGGCTCTTCTGGGTTCTATCAAGATCGACATTGATCGCCTTCCTCCTTTCCAGTACTCTTTGGATGCCCCCTCTCATCTTCTTCCACCTCATCAAGAGCTGAACATGCACATCATGATGGATATTTACAAACAGTATATTCTCACTACTTGGGTTAACCCTCCGGGGGGCTTAGCCCAAGAATGGCTTTATACGCAAAGCACATTCTTGATATTCAAGATAGGATCATTGTTCGCTCCCCGTACTTATCTCACGACTGGTCACATGTTCTCCAAATTTTTCTTGGTGCCTTCAGAGTTAATTCGCATGGGCTCCGCATTCAGTCTGACCATCACTTGGCTAGGGAGAACAAGATCTGCAAGCTTTGTGATATGGGGGAGGCGGAGACAGAGACTCACTTTATTTTATGTTGCCCCATCTACTACGAGATCCGAGGGAGGTTCTACTGCTTGTTCAAGGAGACCCGGTCTCTCCCCTTCTTTTTCAGATATACAAATCAGAGGTGCCTCACACTCTATCTTCAAAAGACTAGGAGGCTCCGGGACTACTCTCTACGGCAACGTCTCCCCATGAGATCACACTCCGATCAGCTCATCACCTCATTCTTCACAATGGTCTCCCCGACCAGCGATGCCAAGCGGCCGCTTGACCCCCCAAATGGGCCTCTCAGAGTCGTGCATCCTCGCAGATCCTCCACACAACAGCGGCCTTCTACCCACTCTTCCAAAGGTCTTCAGCAACGCCTTGGGGTACCTTCCCACTATAGGGCCTATCCTTCAGTTTTGGATTTTTTTCTCAGTTTCTCGGAGCAACTAGATGGGAGGTTTGATTTGTTGGGTCTTGCTTTTGCGGTTCCATTTTCTTTCCTCGAACACCATTTGGTAGTCCTGATGTAGGCTATCCTTCTACTTTGTTTTGGCAGTCCCATGGACCCTCTTGTTGGTCTCTTGTTGGATTTTAATATAGTTATCTTATCTTATCTTATCTATGTAATTAGATTACAATTGGAGTCCATCAAATTTCAGGATGGTGTTCTCTCTAAGTTCAAAGAATTAGATTCATATTTGTCCTAAGTAGACTAGTCAGATTGGAGGCTTCTAAATTTCTGTTTTGCAGTCCTCAATGCTTGCTTTGGTCCAACAGAGGTGAGACTTGCAGTTGTTTCTTGTCATGGTGAAATCATAAGAATAACAGCTCCTGTTGCATCCTATAATGATGACATACTCAAGAAGGTTCTACAACTGATTGTGGGGAGCATACACGGGTTACATGATGTCAAAGCTCCCACTTTTGGTAAGAAGGCTAAGATTTTAGAAATTATGGCAAGGACCTGATCAATTATCATTATGTTGGATCTCAAATGTGATAATTTGATTCTTCAAATGTTTCATTGCTTTTTAACAGAAATCAAAAAACATCATCCAAATTCTAAACAATGTGAAAGCTTGTATGCAAACTATTACGTCTTTAATCGTGGATGAGGATGATGATATTAGTAAGCAATTGCAATTAGATGTGTTAGCCATTTGGAGAAAGAAGCATAACATCTCAACGATGGCTTCAGAGGTCTCAAAAGGGTTGATTGAATAGAAAATTGAAAGGTTCAAGAAACAAATGACTGAAAATGAACTTATCTCAATGAGCTTACAAGATGTTGAGTCTCCCAAAAAATAAGAACCAAATGAGGAAAGAGCAGATTTGTTTCACATGTTAGAAGGCTTGGATAATTGATCATATTTGTGGAATTAATAAGAAGATATATTGCAGCCAAGTGGTAATGAGGGCAAAGATACATATGAGAATGGTGCTACGACCCATAAGGAGCAAACTAAAGCTACAGCTTTGAATAAACCTATTACTGGGCATGATGAAAGTAAAAAGGATAATGGTTTCCAATCAGCTAAGGTTGATAATATGGAGGAAATACACATGTCCAATACAAGTTTGCTTCAGAATGATCTTTTGAACAAGGAAGCTGAATTTAAGGATGAAATTGATACTTCATATGCTTCATATGCATCCATGGATGAAAATATTTTTAAAGATAAGTCGGCCAAGGAAGTTTTGTCTAGCGATGAAGAGGATAGGTCCCAACATATTGAATCAATTGTTATTTTAGGTAAAGGTTACACAGGTTTCTTTGTAGGTAATTTGGAGATTATGTTTGACAAATCGGGAAAGGTAACAACTTCTTTTGATGATCCTATGAGTAATGTTATTGCTACCCCACTTTCTCCACATGATAATGATGGTGATTCTATGATTGGTTCTAACATTGTCTTAGCACTAAATCAGCAAGAGTGCAAAGAAGATATCATGGAAGAAGTCTTTTGTGAGAGCCAAGTCCTTCAAAGTAATTCAGTTACTTCATCATATAAATCTATTGTTATTCATAAGCTTATTAAGCAACATAAATTGGAGAACCAACTAAAGGTAAATGAAGATAAGATAGTTGCAGCATTAACACATTTTGATGGCATGCACAAGTTGGTTGAAGGTCACCATTGGAAGGGACAACTTGAGAGAAGACAAAGAGGGAGTGAAGAAGAATCTTCCTATGGTGATTTACAAGTGATCAAAGCAGCTATGGAAACTATGAAATCAAATTATTTGCACTTACTTTCAGATCAAAACCACCTCCTTAATCTCGTAGAAATTTATTCAGAATCATTGTATAGGAAAGAAGAAGTTGAAAATCTCACCTATGAGCTTGTGGATACTAAGAATACCTTGGAAGCTACTCAAGAGGCTCTACAAACAGCAAAAAATCAGATTGACAAGATTAACTTACAGCTGAGTTTGGCACAATCTCAATCAGAAAATCAGTCTTCTATGACAGCCACATTAAAAAGGACAACCACCATTGATGATCAACCGATGTTTGAAGAAGAATTGATTGAACATTATGAAGAATCTATGAAAGAATTTGTATCAAATGTCGATTTGTTGATGGTGAACAGTAGTCCTTAAGCACTTGTTTGTCATAAGATGTCAAATATGAATTTTCAGGTTGACATGGATTTGGAAAATCACTTTGCATATGCTCATGATTGCAAGCCTAAGCATGAGGATGTCTTCATTGTTTCAAATTTCTCACAAGGTATGAACTTCCCTTGTTATTTGAAGATTGTCATTAAGGAGCATGAGGTATACAAAGTTCTTGTTTGTATGGATATACCAACAAATTTGAATAAACATGGGAGTCATAACATTGAAGAGTTGACAGTTAAATAATTCGCAAATGATCACACTCTCTCTCTAATCCATAAGAAAGTTTTATATTTGTTGCATGAGCCATATTCTAGCAGTCTACAACCAATTGGGAATGAATTTTCAAATTTGGTTCATTGGCTTCCATCTCACAATTCAATGTATAAAATTTCTCCTAAGATGTTAATTATAGAATTTTTCAGATCATGCAGTGATGATAAGAACTGGTTGTATAGATTTGAGTGCACATAATGTGATGTTCCCATTTTGAAATAGAAATTAATATTTTATAAAAAAGTTTTAAAAAATTAATAAATAAAATGATATAATATAATCTATTATTAAACAAGGACTCATCGAATAAGAGAGGATTTAAGGGAATACTTATCATTCAGTCACAAGAGAAAGGGCGTCATCATTCAGCATCAAACAAGGAAACAGTGCTAAGGTTTGACAAGTCTCGATTCTAAAAAAAAGAGAAACACACATTATTGCAGCAATATCTATTCAAAGCAATACTAAAGAATGAAAGCATAAAGAAGATATTGAGATCATTCAAGGAAGATATGTGATAAAATAAGTATGAGATCTATATAGATATATGTACTAAATTTAAAAGAGGGCATTCGTGAAGAATGTTGAGATTCATAAAGGGAATCCAGAGATCCAAGATATTCTTAATAGAAGGCATTCTTGGTGAATGTCGGCCATAGAGGGCATTCTTGGTGAGCGTCGCCATTCTTGGCAGAGGGCGTTCTTGGTGAGCGTCACCATTCTTGGCAGAGGGCTTGTTGGTGAGCGTCAAAACTTGATCAAGAGACATTCTCGGTGAGTGTCAAAACTTGATTTAGACATTCTTGGTGAGCATCAAGGCTTGATCAAGGGCATTCTTGGTGAGTGTCAGAGCTTGATCAGGACACATTCTTGGTGAGTGTCAAAACTTGATTTAGACGTTCTTGGTGAGCATCAAGGCTTGATCAAGGGCATTCTTGGTGACTGTCAAAGCTTGATCAAGAGACACTCTTGGTGAGTGTCAAAACTTGATTTAGACGTTCTTGGTGAGCGTCAAAATTTGATCTAGGACATTCTTGGTGAGTGTCAGAGCTTGATCAAGAGACCTTCTTGGTGAGTGTCGAAGCTTGATCAAGGACATTCCTGGTGAGTGTCCGAGCTTGATCAAGAGACATTCTTGGAGGAGCAGAACCACGCGTAACAAAGAAATACTACAACAAATCAAGATAAGTTTTTTTTTTGAATTGTTCTTAAATTGAATAATGATGAAATATTTTCAAGTTCATAAGCTTATATTTATGAATGTATTGCAGTTCTAACCTCAAGTTGAAATTACCATTTCAGGGTCATTAGATGGGATATCGACATAGAAAGACACCACTCACACCAAAGGTTTGAAATGCTTGAAGACAAGCAATTTTGAGAAGGGTGGACTGTGATGTCCCCATTTTGAAATAGAAATTAATATTTTATAAAATAATAAAAGAAAATTTAATAAATAAAATGATATAATATAATCTATTATTAAAATAATAAAATAATATATAAGCATACTAATATATTATTAATATAAAATATTATTAAAATAATAATAATAAAAATATGCTATATTAATATAATATAATATATTGATGAATCAATATAATAATATTAATAAATTATTAAATATAATAAATAATAAATAATAAATAAGTAATCACACTATAATTATGATCTATTATTATTTATAATATATTATTCATATAGTAAATATAAATAAATAAAATAACATAATATAATCCAAAAGACATGACTTTTGGGAAAAAAAAAGGTATAAGAAAACAATTACAGGGGAAAACGAAAGAAACATTAAGAAATAATATGGAAAACTTGCGAGAAAATAATGAAGGAGAAATGAAGGAGAAAAGATAGGAGAAAATAAAGGAGGAAATGTAGGAGGAACTCAAGGGAGGAAAAAAGTATAAAAGGAAAGTAGAAAGTATTACGACCTTACATTGGGACCACCTAAGGAAAATATAAAAATAAAGTATAAACTATTACTTGCAAGATCAAACCAACATTAACAAAAGTAATAAACTTATTTCATTATATTACGTAGGATCAACGAGGTGTTAGGGAATATAAAACCAACACAAAAAAATAAAGGTATGTCCTCTTAGTAATCAAAAATTTTCCTAGAGGATCAAGGATTTGGAATTTTATTTCAAAGTCCAGACAAATTGTGGACTCGAATCTCTCTTGGAATGTCAGAAACGGTAACTCAGCCAGATTTTGGGAGGACTCTTGGGGAGGGTACCCAATCATGCAATCTATTCCAGGCCTTAATCAGATTATTCAGCTCTGCCAATCGGCTTGGGGTCCTCTACTCAAAGATTACATTCTCCCATCTCCCTCTTCTGATGTGGACGGTTCTTGGCATTGGAAGGACTTTTCAAGTGTGGGGGCAGATATCCAAGAATCAAATCTCTTAAAAGAAATTTTGCAAAATAGATCTTTTCTTCTCAAAAATGGGAGTGATGAGATTATATGGAAAGGTTCCAAGAATGGCATTTACAAAGTGAAGGAGGGATATAAATTCTTATCAAGTCATCTTCAGAATTCTATTTCAATTCCGATTCACTTATGTTGGAATAAATTGTGCCTCCCTAAGGCAGGAGTCTTTCTGTGGGCAGCATCTCAAGGTCATATCTTAACAGCAGACAAATTTTTACAAATGGGCTTCTTGGGTCCATCAAGATGCTCTCTCTGTTTAAATCATGAAGAAACATACAATCACTTGTTACTCTCCTATCCCTTTGCCATGAAATGCTGGGACTGGTTATGTTCAAAACTGAATTGGTATTTTGCTCACTCTCAAGACATTCAATCTCAGCTTCTTGCCTAGCCTTCACTCTTCAAAGAAAGCCTTTGTGGTAATCTTTGGACCATCTCTCCCTCCATTGTAATATGGGAAATATGGAAAGAGAGAAACAAGAGGCTCTTCCAAGAGAAATCTATGGCACTTGAGAATGTATTAAATAAAATTGAAGCGGCAATAGTGGAAATCATGAATTCCCGGATCCAAACCCACACTTCTATTCATAAATTTTACACCAATTGGGATGATAAGATGATTAAAGGTTGGTATGGTCTCAAAACACCGATTTCCATTGGCAGGGGGTGTAAAGACAATCTTCAGCAAAGACTATCGTGTGTTTGGAAAGCCCCTTCCCCAGGCTGGTTCAAACTTAACTTCGATGGTGCCTCAAAAGGCAATCCAGGACCATCGAGAGCAAGCTGCATCATTCATTCCTCAAAGGGACATATTATTGCTCAATTAGCTATTCCCTTGGATCTGGATACCAACAATGTGGCCGAATTTAAAGCTTTGCTTCATGGTTTAGTATTAGCCAAGGAATTAAGATTAAATAAAGTGGAAATTGAGGGAGACTCAATGATTGTGATAAATGCAATCAAAGCAAGGTCGATCACCAATTGGAAATTACAAGCATTCCTTGAAACCATCTTAACTCTTATTTCCAAATTTGAATTGATAATGGCTAATCACATATACCGTGAGGGTAATGGTAAAGCAGATGATTTGGCAAATGCTATGGCAGGAGGTATACACATCAAAACTATCTCTCCTGAAATAAGGCACATCTCCAATCAAAATTGAATTGCACACATTCCAGTGCAACGGTTATCTTTTTGGCATTAGCAGTAATCCCGAGAATGACAATTTGGTTTTATATTGATCTGTTTACGCTTCTCAACTTTTCGCTACAAAGGGGATGGTTACTTCACCATCTTCTGGGGCACTTTCGAAACAAGCCTTGTTGTGCAAGTTTTCTGCAACGGTACTGCGATGGCGTACTTTCTCCTTCCAACATTGTCAGTTTTAGTAGATGGAGGTCAGCTTATCTCTGGCAGGATTTCGACGTGTTAGCAATTTAAAAAGCTAAGCTGTCATCATTTACCTTTTTGCCTGAATTTTCGTTCTCCAAAGCATATCTGCAACGTACTTCTTCTTAACTACACTAAGATATTGAAGGTGAGAGAACTTCAATCTCATTAGAGGTTCAGACATTTTCCCTCTCCAAGTATTGAGGGCAGTACGGGGATGGCAGAGATGAGTTGGAGATGCTCATATCTCTGGCGATATCTTTACTGGCTTTGGAGAATGGTATATTTCCCTGTCATAGCACTTGTTGTAAACTGGGTATTTTGTCACTGCGGGGACATGGGTTCCAGATTTTTGCATCCTTTGATTTTATGTTCTTCGTATGGTCTTGGCTTTAAAGACTATACCCAGTTGATGATTTTTTGGAAGCTGGATGTTATTAGGAGTTGAGCTATGTTGCTCCATATTTACAGCACCCCTTGTTTAGATCGTTTGACTGGTTTCAAGCACTGATTTACTATGTATATCTTAAATTTTTTAGCATATAAATATACATACTACTGGCTTCGGCCTTTACTGATAAAAAAAAAAAGATGAAATATATGAGATTTAGTTCCATTTCATTTATATATTAAATTAAATAAATGTCAAAGCTTTAGTTATTCTGAATTATATTTTAGTATTAAAAGAATTAGGAAATAGAAGAATTAATTAAGGAATATAATGGATACTCTTCAAAAGGAAGAGAAGATGGAATAAGGTTGCGACTATGGAAAGTATTTATGAATCAATGATAATAACAAAATATTATATTTACATTCTATCAAAACCAGAGGTCTTTATATATTCTAATTTATTTAATATATATAGGAATTATATCAATTATATTATACAAGATCTATTTTACTATTTGGCTTAAGTAGAGAAGATTGTAATGTTACCAAGGAGGGGATTGTCTAAATCCAAGCAATGGCTATCTGTCCCAAGATAGGGTAGGGGTTAGCATCCCAGGAGCCTTGAGGGAAAGTCCCAAGATAGGATATGGGCTTGGACCTGTAAACTTTGAGGGAGCCCATTGTAGTTGGTCTCTAGGCACCTTGGATAACGTCTACTCTTCCCTTCATGGAGTTAAAACAGTAATAAGGTTGGATATGAGTGTTAAAGATAACTAAATCTAATGAGATAAATGACTAATCCTATCATGGACATTACAATCCAAACCCTAATTGAGAAATTTAGGATAAATTAAGAAAGGTCCCAACAGGGGACATTACACATAATGATCTCTACAGCACTTGGGAATTGGATGTTGATGAGAACTTACCAGTCTATGAGAGCAAAGGCATTCGAGAAGTGAGTATAAATCAGTTTTTCAGACTTCTTGCCGCGGAAAATTGTGAAGAGATGTGTGTGATTACATTTGGAGATATGCTGAAAACTATTCCTCATTTCATGTTTAGTATGCTTAATGACATAAGAGATTCAAGTAGATACATGGGTGGCAAGTCTGCACATAATAGCAAAGTTTTAGTTTATGATTATATCAGAGTGGCGCAGCATCAACATGGTGGTTTCCTTTTTGATGTTGATTGTGTACCCTGGGATCATTTGGGTTTGCAATTCAATAGGTAAGGATGAGGAAGCCAATGTCGACTTACTAGGGGTTTATTCCCATGGTGTTCTAGTTAAGTTTTCTTGGAGAGCGGTTTCCTGAGGAATTGATAGAGATGGTGCAGTATTTGATTGCTCTACTTACTAGTTGTTATCAAGAGGTCTCTTGTGTTGCCATCTAGCATGGTAGTGCTTTCAGTGGTCGGTGCTATAGATCTCCTAGGTTGGCTTGGGACCCTGGGATCATACTCAGTTTCACTTTGGTTCAGCATAGCGATCTTGGGGCAGCATTGGAATTGCTTGAGGACAAGTAACTTTGGGAAGGGCGGACTGTAGCATTCCCTTTTCTAGCACGCGTTGTATGATGTTGTTGATAGCCTATTTCTCTATGGTCACATAGGCTAACCAGGACTTTTAAGGGACCTTGATGATATTTGGCCTAGGCAAATTCAATTACAGGCGATTCTAAGGTGTTTTGAAGCAGTTTCAAGCATACTTACCATTCATAGTAAGTCATTCTAGACATATTTGGGACCTCCAATGGCAATGACATGTCAATGGTAAATGTTTAATATCGATAGAGGATTCATTTATCATTGATATGATTTATTGTGCATTAATAATGATAGTTTATAAAGTTAAATTTAAATATTTAACTTTCTTAATGCTAAGCCTATAGTTGTGGGAAACATTTAATTAAAAGAGTTCCCTTTAATATAATAACATATTGGAGATGTAAAATGTTTGGGGACTTAAGGTTAAAAGAAAAAGCATTGCGAAAACATAGGGATCACGACAAAATAGGGGGAAAAGCAATCGTAGAAAATAGGAATCACGTTAAAATAGGGGAAAAAGCAAAATCTCGAAAAAAATAGAAAAAGGCAAAAAGTGATTTTGTTTATCCCACATGAGCAAGGTGAGTGAATAAGCTCTTATGAGAGCTTTTGTAATGTCCTCAATTTTGTGAGTGTCATCTTTCAAAATATTAGCCTATTTCCTGACCCTCATAGGCTAATGGAGTTGTTCAGAGGGTCCGATTGGCAGATTTGAAGGCCAATTCCCACTCCAGAGGTCAGGGATGTTCAGGATTGCTCTTCATTTGAGTCAGATTGGCATACTTACTATTTATAGTAAGTGTCTATTTGGGGAAAAGTCAAAGTTACAATTTTTAGCGGGGCACCTAAACAGTTGGCGACAGTACGGAGTTTGACTGGCGTCAGCAAAGCTCATTTTCAAAGACTTACTATTTATAGTAAGTCATTGTGCAGTTAGATGCTATTTTTGGCAGGATGTTCAAATGGTGGCTTTGGCAGTGAGCACCCAAGAATGGAGTTAGTCTCTTGGATGATTTAAATGATTGTCTAATTGGATTAATGATTATTAATAATAATCATCATTCATAATGTTTATTAATGACAAGGTTATTAAATGTCATTAAATAAAGCTTAACTTATGTTGGCGCCAAATAAGTGAACAAGGGTTGAAGTTATACTTAAATAATATATTTCAAATGTTTATAACTTTTAGGAACTCACCACCTTTAAGTTACGTGAGGAAAGAATGGGAAGCTTCAAGCTCAATATGCTTGGAAGTAATTATAAAAGCCTTGGTGAAAAGATCGAACTCATTCCTTGATGCTTGATTATTTTCTTGATGGTTTTGGTGTTGGTTCAAAACACAAGGGTTTCAGCATTTTGATCTGAAGAATTGTTAATTCTATCAGATTTTCATTGCACTTTGAGTTGGTATTCCATTAACCAGCGAATTGTGTCAACTATAACCTTTAATTCAGAGTTTATGAATGTGCAAAAAGGGTTTGATTGTACGGAGGTTTCTGCATGTAGTTTCAGAGATTGTTGGAAGAGCTAATGGACTGAATTTGAAGCAGTTCGTAGCCTACTGTAGAACTGTGTCAGAGCATACAAGATTGTCGTGGCCGCATTCTGAGACGGCATTATCAATTATGGGCAGCGGCCCTTTCATCATATAGCTGTGTTTCTTATTCTGGGCAGCGTATATCACAATAGGAGCTGTGATATTATTAGGGGGCCTGTGAATGGTTGATGAAGGCCTGTTCTGTAACTATTGGAGCCAGCGATTCGATATCAGTGTCTACAACAGAAATATTCACCTTCCAAAAAGCTGTGATTTTCCACAAATCAATTGAAGGCTTGGCAATTGCAAATAAATCAGGTTCTTTAGTTGTCAGAATAAATTTTGATACATATACATCTGATTATGAACATTAGCTTGCAGAATTGTAGAGAATAAAAAATTTGTGAGTTAAGTTGTGGAAGATTGCTTTTGAATTTCAAGCTTGGGATTTGAATTCCATATGTGGTTTGAATCTTTAAAAGCATATATCTCAAGGAACTGAAAAGTGTTTAGACATTGCAAAAAACCAAACAAGAATTAGAATTTGCATGCAAAGTGTTTGACAAAATGTTGAACATTGAAAAGGTGTAGCAATTCAGTGTTTGTCGGAGGTAGAACCAGCAGGGTTCTTACAGCGTTATAAGGACTCTCTTTCAGCATGCTTGGTTTATTATTTTCTCTTGGAGAATTTGGGAGCTTTGGCTTTCAGCAGGTTTGAGGACGAAAACCCTCGAACTTGGAGGTAGTGGACGGAAACCCATTGTCAGTTGGAGATATTATCAAGGTATCTTACTTGTGTTTCAAATTTCTGGAAAGAAGGTATTGCAGTTGTAAGGTATGAAATAATACTTCACAATTCATATTTATCAAATTAAGGAGTTCAAACTTATTTGTGAGAAGTGCTGTGAACAGTTTGAGTAATATATATGCTGCCATAGACATTTCCAGCTGCCCTGCTATTGCTGGTAATACATATAAATCAGTTTCATGAACTTATTATTGTTGTACAAGTCTGAGAAACCCACGTCAGCGTTGAGAAGTTTGAAGGTAGCTTGCAGCTGAGAGCTTTATCTGTATACATCTTGAACCCTAGGCTTTGGAGTTTCGAACCATATGGTAGCTGGCTGAAGCACTCACACTTGACTGGTTATTTATGTCTGCAGAAGTTATATCTCTCCATTGGCATTTCAAACAGGTGTTAAAGCAATAATAATGGAGTTTAACATGGAATGCGTATATTGATGAGCATTACCTCAGCGATACAAAATTGAATGCAGATTTATATACATTACTGAAGATACAAAACTATAACGCAGAAGCGAATTATATCAAAGGTTGTCGTGAGTAGTAGGAAGCTTGCTTTCAATCATGAAATCAGAGTTTTGGGCAGCGCACGGGTATGTTGAATGATCAATCTGTTGTATAATATATATTTATATATATGTAATACTATTAGAATGTTATTATATTTGTTTATTACTTTAATGGTCATCTTTTGTAATATTATGTAAATTGGATAGATAAGATTGATTAGTTTCTTTTAGAAACTTTCTATTTTGTACCTATTGTGAATTCTTTATAATGATCATTCTGATCATTTGTTAATACATCAAATATTTTACCAATTACTTAGCGTAATAATTACTTCATTAATATATCTGATTGCTGTGTATTGTGCAACCCATTAAGTTGGTTGGGAATAAGTTGTTGTTGTCTTGTTGATAAATCTGATTGTGCTATCATTTCAGTTATTAGTTATCAGCAATTTTGCATCTGTATATGGTTCGCTGTCACCACCATCAACAATTGTATTGGTGAGAGTCCTTCCAAGGATCTCCATATTCACCACCGTTGGTTTCTTCGTCGTGTTAATCATCAGTTTGATCAGGTCAATCACTTTGTCACTACAAATGGACATTCAATTATCAAATCTTCATTCTCGGCAAATTCCAATCAGGTCAAAGCATGCACTGTCTAATTCTCTCCCAATACAATAGCATTCTGAAGTTTAGGAATACTTTGTAATAAATCCACTAGTTTAACTAGTACAGTAGTTTGCAGTACTTGTGCAATATTTGTTTTGGATTGTAACGGATTTGTTACCATACTTGTATTTGCATTTGAGTAGTGATGTTCGTTATCCATAGCATTCTCGACTTCAACTCTTACTTCACAAAGCCTTTCCTTTTTTGTACATGAGTCTGGGAGCGTCGCTTTCATTGCTTGGGCACAAGTAATGGCCAAAACTTCATTTTGCCTTTCAACATCATATAGGTTAATGCTATCCTTTTGCTTCAAACATCCACTGTCTTCATGGTCATTAGGTTCACACCATTTGCACAATAATTGTATGTTGTCTTTCTTATTTTGGCAGTCTCTTGCAAAGTGTCCCCATTTGCTACATTATCAGCACTGTATGATAGGATGTCTTTTGGAGTTGTCTTTGTATTTGATTTCACCCTCGTTGATTTTGATAACCTCTTGGCAATGCATTATGTGGTCTCGATGGAGTGGGCTATCCCTGTGTGATGAGTACCTATATACTTTTAGTCTTCAAATTGTATGGGCACTCCTTTATTGAATGAGGCACAACTTAACAAATCTCACAAAACATCTTCCTTGGATAATTACCTTTCATGTTCCCCTTGATTTTGCACTCAAGTCATAATAGTTTAGTAGTTTCTTTATTGGTTCTTATCTCTACCTTCAATTCTTTCATCATTCTCATCATATTCCATCATAGAGCTTGAACCATTTTTGTTTCTTCATCACTGCTACCTTTGGTGGTCAGGTCATCATCCATCTTCTATTTTCCCCGAGCGAATGTTTGTAATTCACTCTCAATGTCCATCGCCCAATTAAAAGTGTCAACATACGATGTTGGAGGTAACACTTTCATTTTGTTGTGTGACAAGGGAATCAATCCCTCAATGAACCACCATTTCTTCATCTCGTTGACTGGTTGATTCTTCGACTTGACTAGCAACTCTTAGAGCCTCTAATTGTAACCTTGTATATTCTCCTTCTTCCCTTGTTTGGTGTTATAAATTTCAGGGATGGTCTCATTGTCATCTCCTAGCAATTTAAACTCGATCTTGAATGCCTTCTTTAGCGCATCCCAAGAGACTATAGATTCGTCATCAGGCTTAGTGAATCAATAAATGGCTATACCTTGTAGCGTTGTTGGAAACGGTCTCAACCAATAGTCTTTGTCCACCTCACCGCATGCTATCTGGATAGTTCTGCATGTCTTGCAGTGCCTTGTCAAGTCCTCTTATTCATTTCCCGTGAACTTAAGAAGTTTTTGCCTATCGACATTTGGACTCGTTGGGGAAGTCACCATCTTTCTTGGTTGGCACACACCTTATGCCTTTGACCTAGTTGGACTCTTAAGCTCTCAACATTGCAGTGCTTTACTTGCACTCACAGCCACATACAAGTCCTCTACAAATCCACTCTTAGTGTCCCTTGCACCCTGGTTACCTTTCACTTCATTTCTAGACTCTCTTCTCCCCGAGATTTTCGGCCCAATTACCCTAATTGTCAGTTTTAATTTTGAGATGGATAGTTCTCAAATATGATGTATGCTATTCTCAAATACTTCAATTAATTCATATCGAGGGCCTCTTTCTTCTTCTTTGTTGTATGCTATCATTTGTATATACAATTGTTCTACTTGGTTGGCAAGGTCTTGGTATGCTTCGTCACAAAGCAATAAGTGTTTGTCAATTTCTTCCCAATGTCCCTTCAAGAGTTCTTCAATGAAGGTTTTCCTCTCTTCACAACTACAGCTTCGGTTGACACTTTGTAATTTACTTTGTTCTCAAGAAGGGCTCCGACTTGGGAATCATACAACTAGTTTTTCCTCAAATGTTCCTTGTAATCTTCTTCATTCTCATTGCTCTACAATCCTCAAAGATCATTTGATCATTTAGTCTTGACCACCTTGTGGCCTCTTCTAGACTTTATTGGGATCTAAGGGTATGAATCACTCAAATCTACCCCAATTTCTTTTAAGGCAATGTCACCAAATATTTACTCCTATAGATAACAAATTAAATAATGAAGTAATAATAAAGATGACCATGCATACTAATACAAGAGTAAAATATATCTTTATTCACGCATGAAACTATTATAGAGAAGACCAAAGACAGGTAGGGTTACAATTGATCCACCTAGATCATACTGCAAGTCTTGATGATACACTATATTTAAGGACCCACAGTTTCCAAGAAGAACACAATCATCAACCAATCGACGCTTATAACTACTCGAGAATGATTAAATGAACAATAACTACATAGTCGGATAACCAATATTATCAAAACCTAATAATAGACATTTTACGCTGACTACAATGTACAAATAAACTCGACCCCAAATATATTGTCATATCTACGCCCAAACCCAACTTGGGAACTTAAATGAAAATAAGTACATACAAAGAGACCAAGCAAGAGCCAAGAGAGAACTTGCAATAGAGAAATACTTCCTGGATGTATTATTGAAAAGATATTGGTTATTTTAGAGGAAAACAACATAAACCCTGACCCTAAAAGGACTTATGTGTACATTAATTAACAATTACATTATTTGGTAGTCGTAAATTGACTTTATTAATAAGCCTATCACTAAGGCTAGTAGTCAATATTATGACTTAATGTCATTCTACAAGTACACCAACTTTATCTCCAAATTTTACAAATTTGTCTAGGCCAACATAATTGGTGAGAATGTCTACAATGTGATCCTAAATTGGGCAATACTGCAGCTCAACTTCAACAAGTTGTCAAATAAAGTGGTAATGTATGTTGACCAACATATTTTTTCACTCATTTCTAACTTGAGAACTCCCTAGTTATCACAAAAAAATAATATGGGTTCATTCTAATGAATGGAAGTTTTTCAGCATTCATCTAAGCCAAAGCGCTTCACACCCCCCTTTCACCACTGCTCTACTTCTACTTGAGCAAAGTAAAGTGAAATTGCATGTTGTTTCTTGTTGATTCGAGAAATTTGTGTTCCAAGACTGAACACATAACTTGATGTAGATTTCCTATCATCCACAAATCTTGCCCTAACTGAATTTAAATGTCCAAATAGTCAAATCTTCTCACTTTTACCCTATAGAATGTTGAAGCCTAACGTTCCCTTCACACATCTAAGCACTCTCTTTGTCATCATCTTATGTCCTACTTGTGGAGCTGCCATAAATTGACAAATATAGCTGATGGCATAGCTCTTGTTAAGCCCAATGGTTGTGAGATATCAAACTGCCAACTAGTTGCCTATTCCCTAGTTCATTACTCCTTTTGAATCAATATAGTCTAAAAGTTTTAGCCCACACTACATTGTTGTAAATGTGATTTTACAATCTACCATCCTAAACTTGTCTAACAAACATTTTGCATATTTTGTCATTTTGCCAAGCTTTTACACCCAAGCAATAATGAAGCAAACCTAGATCTATCGTGTTAAAAGAGAAACATAAAATCAGATTTTACATTTTTCAATTACTCTAATATCACTACTTGTAATGATGTCAACATATATCACTAGAATCTCCACATCAAAATTCTCTCTTTCAACATAGAATTAGCATCAAAAGGTGTAATGTCCCCAATTTTGCCAGCATTGGTGTTTCAAGGATTAGCCTATTATTTTGATCCTCGTAGGCTAATTATTGTGGATAGAGGGTCTTCTGAGGCAGTGGCTTGGCTTGGGAGGGTCTTGTCTTCTCCACAATTCAGTAAGCTACAGGTTGGTCTTCGTTTGGCTCAGATTGGACTTCATTTGGGCTTAGATTTGTGTACTTACTATTTGTGGTAAGTTGGGTGTTGATTGAGATGGACCCTTTCTATTTTTGGAAAGTGCATTTGGTCACATGGAGAAATAATAGGTATAACTCCTACTTCAGACGACATATTTAAATGATAAGTATTTTGGGAGTTATTACATTTTTAGTGGCCAAATTATTATTAAATTATTAAATGGCTTATTATAAAGGTATAATCTAACTTTATAATTTCACTTAAGTTGAGGGTTAAGTCATCATTGGAAGGGACCATTATTTAATTGATTATTAAACCCAAGTCGCATTATTATAATGATATCTTATTATAATAATGTTTTAAAGGAAGTTGTTAAAAGGGAGTTGTGTTGAGTGGAGATCATTTGGGAAACTTTCACAATTTCGGAAGTTGAGTTCTTTTGGAAACTTTTATCAACAAAGCATTATAAATATGAGCTCATTTCTTTGGAGAAAGCACACTTGAATATTTATTTGCTTTGGTTGCCTTTGAGGAGTTTCTGAGTTTTCTGATTTCTAAACCCTTGCTGTGGTATAAGGGTCTGATTTTTTTGAGAGGTGTATTGCACCTATTTGCTACTGAGGTAAAGCAAATTGAGTTTGCTTCTCTACTATGTTTACTGTTATTGAGAAGCTGTTTGAGAGTTTGGTCTTCAGGTTTGGAGAGAACTCATCCAAATTTCATGTGCAATGAATGGTGAATGATCAAAATTTTATTTGCTGCTGGATAGTAATTATTAACATCTTTTAGAAGCTGTTGTACAGTATCCAAGGAGGGTCGTACGGATTTAAAGCAAGCTGCCGTACAAAAAAGGGAAGGGCCGTAAAATTTCTGATCTGTGGTTGCAAGTTGAGGGCTGTGGCAAGGTTGTTGCTGTGTGTACATCTTGGGTTAATTTGGAGATTACAATTTGCAAGGAGAGGGTTTTAATTGCTGGTGTCTATCATTTATTGGCTGCGTCACAATCTTCAGCAGTCACATTGGGATAATAAGGTGCTGCAATCTCTAAATTGTTATATGTAATGATTGAATAATGTTGCTTGTATGTGAATGAATTGTAAACAATTATGGCACAAATAATTTGCTGTTGTTTATGATGAGAAATTCAGTCATTTTCTATCTATGATTCTAATTGGAAATTTGCAAAATTAGTTATAAGTTTTTGGAATCTAGTAAAAATTGCAATTAAAATTGAGGAAAGATCCAATTTTCAATAGAGAGCCAGTTGGGCTGATCACAAAAGGTCTTCTTTTGAATCACAATTATCCCAAATATTTGTTAATTTTGATATACCATCCTTGGCCCATAAAAATATTTATTTTGTCTATGTACCATATGCCCTCACAAATAACCTAAAATTCTTGTCATTGGTACATGTATAATTCTTTCTCTAGATCTCCATTGACAAAGGCACTCTAAGCATTTATTTGATATAGTTTCCCACCAAATTATGTCGTCGTGGCTAGAAACAATCAAATTGTTCCAAATTTTAAGGGAGTAGCAAATGTTTTCTCAAAGTCAAACCTTATGTGACCAACCTTGCTTTGCATTTGTCAGGTTTTCCGTCTACTTTATACTTGACCTTGTATATTCATCTGCAACCAGTAGCTTTCTTACCAGTAGCTAGCTCTTCTAGGATCCATTTTTTTGGTTTTTCATCAAAGTTTCACATTCAGATTGTATAGCGACTTTCCATTCATGTCTACCTATGGTTTCTCCATTCAAATGAAGGTCAAAGGTTGGCAATCAAGGCATAATTCAGATATCTTACCTCTTTTTGGTCTTCATTCTGCCCTCATGTCAAGAATCCCATCTAACTGAACATTGCTCATAGTGCTATACCACCATTTTGGTCTATTATTTGCCTCCTTATTGTCCAAAGCAGCACTCCATTCTTCTTGATTTCAGTTATAACCTAATTTTTAGTGGTGGGGGCACTCCCTGACCCCCTTCAAGTCGATGTTTCACATGCATCATACCTGATTTTCCAGACAATAATATTCAATTCCAGCAGTTTTCAGATCTGATATTTGTTGTTTTGTTGCTTGAAACACCCCTACAGTTTCATCAACTACCACATCACAACTACGCATCCTTCATTAGTTTCTATCAACCAACCAATATACTTTTATTATGATTGTAATTGTAGCTTATTGTTAAGGGTTTTTTTAGGATCGTTGCAAATGTAGTAGCACTATCTGATTGTATGTGTTTTCCAAATGCAACAATCTCTTGCATTTATATTGAGAATGAGCCAAGTAGAGACATGTCCCTTCATGGGACATGTCTATTCATTATTATGTAATTAATATAATGACAATTATGATTATAAATATATATATACATACATACATACATATATATATATATATATATATATATATATATATATATATATATATAATATCTCTTTATATATAATATCTCTTGAGTATTATATTAATTTCTCTAATATATACATAATATATATATATATATACTAAATATATATAAGTATATATATACATCTCATATACTAAATATATATGTACATATCTTCACTAGTATTGACTCATCGTGTTTATCCGACTAAAGTTACAAAACATCAACACTTATGAGCATCACTTTCCTGCATTTTGTGTCAAGTTTGGTTGATTTGTCTTCACTTACCCATACTTTATATAACTGAGCCAAATCTTAGAGATGATGTACTCTGGGTTGTTGTGACTAACTTTGGGTTTTCATCCAAACCATGCTGCTTCTAGAGTTTTCTTGTGTCCCACTTTTGTTGGAGACTAATTGGGTAAATACACAAATGTGCATGTTGCTTCTTCCCAATATTTATTAAGAACAGACTTGTTCTCTAACATACACCTTTCCATTTCCACAATGGTAAAATTTGGCCTCCCTACCACTCCATTTTGTTGTGGAAGTGTTGGGTATAACATATTGCCCCTAAATGCCCCCTTCGGTACAAATATCAAGAAATTTTCTAGGGAAAAACTGACCTCCATTATCTTATCTAAGGATTTTGATACCTTTCTATTTCTCTACCATGACCTTAAACTTTTTGAACTAATCAAATGCATATGGATTTTTCTTTGAAAAATGCATTCATACTTTTCTTAGAATGTAATCTACAAATAGCAAAAAAAATGCCTAGCACTAGATATCAATGTCATCTTCATGGGCCCACAAATGTCAACATGAATGAACTGGAGGACCTCTTTAGCTCTTCAAGCCTGTCATTCATCAAACAGAACACTATGCTGCTTCGCAGCTTTGCATCTGCCACAAACTGTTTGTTGATGTTGAATCTCTAGATGAACATCCACCAACATGTCGAAATGAATTGCAACACAATGATGTGAAAACGTGAATCAAAATAATGGAAACAATGCAATGCAAGATTCAAACTCACAATCCACACAAACATGAAATGGAATCTAAGATCTATGCATAAAATCAAAAGATTAGCAATAATACCATCGCAAAGACCTTAGGAGACTCCATTGTTACTTAGACTTGCTTGAATGCTTGATATAGATTTGCTCTCATATTTTGTAGTGTAATTTTGATATCATCATAATTGTATGAAGGAGTGATCTTTGATAATGATAGTGCTAGCTTTTGGTAGTGATAATGCTTGATGGATGCTTGAAAATTTGATGATAGCATAGGTACTCAAAAGTGCTCGATAGAAAAAGAGTGGGGTGAAGGTCTTGTTTACATGCCTCACATCACATTTGATCAATGGTAGAGATTAAATTGTAAAATCAACGATTAAGAAAAATTAAAAAAAGGTGTGAACTATAATTGCACATGGATTGATGAGGTGGAAAGTTAAGACGAGTTGTAAATGCATAGCGGTAAATAAACAAAATATTAATTTCATTTATTTGAGTTAATTAAATAATTTTTAAGGTTATTTGATAAAAGAGGACCAAAAGATGTATCAATATAAGGGAATTAGATAGCACTTACCAAAAAAAAGGACCAAAAGATTAATTAAATAATAAATTTATTTAATTAATATTGGAGGGAAAATGATAAATTGATTAAATAATTGAATATTATTTAATGAACAATAGAAGGAAAAGGATAATGAATTAATTAAATAATAAAATAAGCCAATTAATAAAGGAAAAGGATAATGAATTAGTTAAATAATGAAATTGTTTGATTAATAGAGAAAATTTTAGCTTAATTAAAAAAGTTAATTCAAGAGCGAAGTATCATTTTCACTCCAACTCATGTTCCTATCATGAGTCAAGATCAAAGTACTCCTCCACCTACATCTCAAGATCCTAACATACATTCTAATTGCCTTCATGATCCTAAGCATTCACAAGATCCAATCATACCTATCCAAACAACAAATATCAAAGCACAACCTATGATGGCATCCAAACTTGTTCATCCAAAAGTCAAGCACCCTTAAGCAAAAGCCTACATCAGCTATCTCCCATTCTAAAGCGGGCGTTTAGACAGAGAGAGGTAATAATAACAATTTTTATCAATTCAAACTTTATCAACTACAATTACAACAATCACACACATGCAAAGAGCACAATAACATAATACTTATGTAGAAACCCTTATGGGAGAAAACTATGACAAAACCAATTGCTTAACCTAGGAGAAAATGGGGTTGCAAATGGGTTTGCAAGCAAAGTGGGCTTGACCTTAAAGAAAATTTTGTGGTTAAGTGTGCTTGAGCTGGAGTAGTACTATGATGGGTGACCTCCCGAGAAGTCCCAGTGCTTCACCTCTGTGAGCACCACCTAGATGCAATGAGTGTTAAGTGTTCCATTCATTCTCATGAGATATGGGTTCTTGTGAACCGCTACTCATGAAACATGGGTCAATGAGTTTGACTCTATGTTATGGTAAATCGATGTTGTTGTATTAAACAAAGGAGATGAAAGCTCTTTATATAGATTTACAAAGATGATGCTTCTATTATGAAACAATCATGAACTAAAGACAAAAATACAAACTATCTAATAAACTAAAGACTAACTAAGATGACCATTAAAGAAACAATACACTATTCTAACACCCTCCCTTAATGGTCATCGTCTAACTGTTGTCTTTTGGTCACAAATTCTTCAAAACATTTTGTTGCTGCTAAGACCCTCCCTAGATATGCAAAATGTTAATGACCAAGAAGCCATCCAATCTAATGTTGGATAACAAAGGTATTATTCCCTGTAGTCAGTGTTGATGTTTTGGCCTTTACGGCAAAGATCAACACATTGGACAAAGAGGCAATAATAATAATTAATATATTGGATATATTATTGATATATTTAATTATGATAAAATAGGTTGGATAATAATAATAAATATAAAAGGTTATATTTTTTATTAAGGATTGATTTTAATAATTAAATATGGAGCAAATAATATAAAAGAATATATAATTATTATGGGCCCAATTCGGCCAACTTGGGAAGCCAAGAGTTTATCCAATGATGCTCATATATATTGGAGTTTTTGATGAAGGACCATATATATTGGAGTTTTTGATGAAGGACAAACATATCAGAAACATAACATGTGAATGTCCTCTTCATCAATGCTTGGAGCAAATTAATAAGTGAATTCAATAAGCGAATTCAGTCAGCATCTTAAGGAGCGATGTCAATCATGGTAAAGCGAAAATGTCAAGGAGACTCAGCAAATTTAATATGCTAGAATCGATTATCCTTGCAGTCCTTATTATCGCCAAACTAGTAGCCAGTACAAGTGCAATTCAAGGGCAGCGAACTGAAGCATATATATATCAGCGAAGTCTGATATATATAAGTAGGCATCAATACTTGATGTAGGGCTGATATTGATGCAGCCCTTAATGCATTGAATGCATACTCGGGCTAGCGAATTTGAAGCAAACTCAGACCTTGGGAGATCTGATCATTAGCAGCGACATGCATACTAAGGCAGTATATCTGACCATACAAAGAATGAAGTATGCCTGCACCTTGTGTGGATTTAATAGAGTGATCTTAAGTACAGATCGTTAACCAATACAAGGACAGATCAAGCATAGATCAATGACTCCTAGTTGCAGACATGAAAGAAGCCCTAGGTGAGCAACTGGACTCATATACTTCTCAGATTTAAAGCACACAACTTGGGGAGATTGAAGACAATTTCAGATCTTCAAATCCGGGTGATATCTCTCCTTCTTTATGATCATTTTTATTACTTCCTGTGCTTAGTATTTGAAAGACTTCTATAGATTGCATATTCCTTGTGATAATCTGAAAACATTAACATGGTATCAGAGCCTAAGTTGAGAAAAGATTTAATTTCAGATTTAGGAATTCAGTCTAACTCTTTCGAAACTAATAAATCTATGGTAACTAGGGGTTGGTCTGAAAATAGTAATTTAACCTTACATCTTATGAGGGTTTTGATTTGCATCAAGATCTAGGATTTTGATTATGCAAATTCATTGGTCTTTTAGCCTTCTACGCCTAATATTAGTTTCTATGTTGTGAAACCATCTCATAATTGGCTGAAAAGATATGGGTAAAATTGTGTCTTTACATTCTTGCATGTTTTGAAAATATACAATTGACCTTCTTAGGGTAAATTTCAAAATATCTGGAAACATACATTGAGAGGGAGTCTAACCTTGTGAACATTATAAGGTAAACCTAAGCTTCAGAGGGAGAAGATAGGATTCGTATAAACCTCTCACCATATTGTTCCAGAGGGAGTAGATCATCTTGAGTGGCACAGGCCCCAGAGATCATAACCTGGTATGACATTAACATTCATGGATAATATGAATCATGGGCATACTAACAATTTATCCATGTGGTTCCGTAGAAGGAAACCAATCATGGGCTCACTTAAACCTGGTTTTGCGGATCATTCCTATTGTCATGGCCATTTGACATAGCTAGTTAATTGTTTTTAGCTAATTATGAATGTGTAGGAAGCACATTCTTTTCTTTAGTATATTGTGATGTACTTTACAGCATTATGTATGTGTGACTGCATACTTCACTTTGGTATATGTTGTGAATGTTTGAGAACATTAACTGTTTTATATTGGATACATACATTATGATACCTTGACATATTGGATTTATGCATATATGAGGAGCATACTTTATGTACGGATGCATACTTTGCTTGGACATATGTTATGTATGTATGGGAATATACACAGCTAATTAGCATAGTTGTTTCTTTGCATATCTAGCTGATTATCTGTCATTGGCATTACTTATTAATTAACACATATTTGTGAGAAGCATACATTATGTTGCAGTGTATCTTACATTGACATATTTATGTTATGTATGTGCATACTTTACGCACATGGCTAATTAACTTGATGTATGGATGGCAACATACATTGTTTTGTTTGTATGCATGGGAAGCATACTTTACATTGGCATATGTTTTACATTACCTTGCTTATGTTATATACATATGTGAACACATTTCTTTTATAGTAGGAAACTATATGATATATGCTAGCATTGGCTTATGTTGGCATATGATTACATTTGCATATTTTATGTGTGGGAGCATACTTTCTTTATAGCTAAGTCTATATTCATGATATGATTATATTGCATTTAGTGTGTGCCTGGTTATGTGGTTATTCTTATGCTTATATGGCTAACATCTTTGTTATGGATCAGCTCTGGATATCATGGATTTGATATCGGTTGAGTCCTTGTGACTCGTGGATCTTGGATCCACAGGAGAGTACATGGTGACATCATGGACTTGATGTCAGGAAGCCATTACTTTGAGCATTTAATGAATATCATGGACTTGATATTCGGCCAATGCTCTTGATATCATGGATTTGATATCAGTTGAGTCCTTGTGACTTGTGGATCTTGGATCCACAGGAGAGTACATGGTGACATTATGGACTTGATGTCGGGAAGCCATTACTCTGAGCATTTAGTGAATATCATGGACTTGATATTCGGCCAATGCTCTAGATATCATGGATTTAATATCGGTTGAGCCCTTGTGACTCGTGGATCTTGGAGAGTACATGGTGACATCATGGACTTGATGTCGGGAAGCCATTACTCTGAGCATGTAGTGAATGTCATGGACTTGATATTCCGCCAATACTCTTGATATCATGGATTTGATATCGGTTGAGTCAATTAGACTCAAAGTTGAGTATGTGGTGACTATAGGCCAATACTCAAAGCACTTGATGAATATCATTGGTACTTGATATTCGGAATATTATCATGGTTTGATGGAATACGTATATGACTTATGTTTTCATCATGTTTGATAAGATGATAGATATGATATCTATGACACTATTGGATAAGGAATCCATTATGGTTATGTTCTTGACACCTCTATCAGTCGATGATAGATGGGATGAAGGAAAATGATTTGGTTGATCTTTTCCTCAAGTCCAAGAGGGAGTGTTGATGTTTTGCGTTTACGGCAAAGATCAACGCATTGGACAAAGAGGCAATAATAATAATTAATATATTAGATATATTATTGATATATTTAATTATGATAAAATCGGTTGGATAATAATAATAAATATAAAAGGTTATATTTATTATTAAGGATTGATTTTAATAATTAAATATGGAGCAAATAATATAAAAGAATATATTATTATTATGGGCCCAAGTCGGCCAACTTGGGAAGCCAAGAGTTTATCTAATGATGCTCATATATATTGGAGTTTTTGATGAAGGACAAACATATCAAAAACATAACATGTGAATGTCCTCTTCATCAATGCTTGGAGCGAATTAATAAGTGAATTCAATAAGCGAATTCAGTCAGCATCTTAAGGAGCGATGTCAATCATGGTAAAGCGAAAATGTCAAGGAGACTCAGCAAATTCAATATGCTAGAATCAGTTATCCTTGCAGTCCTTATCATCACCAAATTAGTAGCCAGTACAAGTGCAATTCAAGGGCAGCGAACTGAAGCATATATATATATATATATATATATATATATATATATATATATATATATATATATATATCAGCGAAGTCTGATATATATAAGTAGGCATCGATACTTGATGTAGGGCTGATATTGATGCAGCCCTTAAATGCATTGAATGCATACTTGGGCTAGTGAATTTGAAGCAAACTCAGACCTTGGGAGATCTGATCATGAGCAGCGACATGCATACTAAGGCAGTATATCTGACCATACAAAGAATGAAGTATACCTGCACCTTGTGTGGATTTAATAGAGTGATCTTAAGTACAGATCGTTAACCAGTACAAGGACAGATCAAGCATAGATTGATGACTCCTTGTTGCAAACATGAAAGAAGCCCTAGGTGAGCAACTGGACTCGTATACTTCTCAGATTTAAAGCACACAACTTGGGGAGATTGAAGACAATTTCAGATCTTCAAATCCGGGTGATATCTCTCCTTCTTTATGATCATTTTTATTACTTCCTGCGCTTAGTATTTGAAAGACTTCTATAGATTGCATATTCTTTGTGATAATCTGAAAACATTAACAGCCAAAGACACACAGATGAAAATGAAACCACGATTTTGAAAAAAATCGCCAAATCCCTTTGGCATATGAGCAACTAAGCCCCAAAACAAACTGCAAGATGATTCACCAAGAACTTTGGTAGATGAGCAGTACGACTCAAAACAAACTGCAAAAAGCCATGATTTTTTAGGAAAAAAAACAGAGACCATTTTTTAGGGGAAAAATCAATCAAAACCAA
The DNA here is from genome assembly GCA_027943335.1 of Chamaecyparis obtusa. Taxonomy (NCBI): domain Eukaryota; kingdom Viridiplantae; phylum Streptophyta; class Pinopsida; order Cupressales; family Cupressaceae; genus Chamaecyparis; species Chamaecyparis obtusa. Next base: position 1,994,030 of record BSBK01002894.1, read on the forward strand.
ACAACAAAATCCAAGACACGGATCAGAGAATACAAAGCTTTGTTTTTGAGGAAAAAACAGTAAAACCCAACAGATAATTTTTGAGGAAACAATTATTAAAACCCAATAGATAATTTTTGGCGAAAAAATTATTAAAACCCAAAAGATAAATTTTGAAGGATTAATTATTAAATTTTTTAAGGAGAAAATATGAAAACCCATCAGAAAAATCTTCATGCAGCAAAACACGAGACTTCGCATGGTAAAACAACACATGCAAGCACATGCAACTCACAAAATGCACATGCAAGCACCATGCAAGAACATGCAACTCACATGCAAGTATATGTAACCTTTGAAAATCAGAGACTTTTGCTCAAACCAGGAAATCGCGCAATCAAAACACTCAACCAAGTTCGTGATTTCCAACAAAAATCTTCAAAGACAGACCACAAATTTTTCATAAAATACCTCCAACAATTGTTATTTAAATAAATCGAAAAACAAATTTCTAGAAAAAATTCCAGATCACAAGAGGCTTGATTTTTTCTAAAACAATTCACCAAATTTTATGAAATCCCATTAACCCGCTCTAATATCATGTTATGGTAAATCGATGTTGTTGTATTAAACAAAGGAGATGAAAGCCCCTTATATAGATTTACAAACATGATATTTCTATTATGAAACAATTGTGAACTAAAGACGAAAATAGAAACTATCTAATAAACTAAAAGCTAATAACTAAGATGACCATTAAAGAAACAATACAATATTCTAATACTTTAAACCTACACAATTGAGTCCTGATAGAAACAACACAATTTAACTTGTGGAAAATATCTCCCTTATCAATTGATAAGCTTAAGGGGCTTCATAATGCATGGGTCATAAGGGACAACACTTGTTGAAGGTTTTGCAAATGGGGTTGCAAGCAAAGTAGGCTTAACCTTGGAGGAAACTTTGTGTAAGCTCCCAAGAAGTCTCAGTGCTTCACCTCTGTGAGCATCACCTAGATGCAATGAGTGCTAAGTTTTCCATTTATTCTTATGAGAGATGGGTTCTTGTGAACTACTACTCATGAAACATGAGTCAATGAGTTTGACTTAAAAACTACACAGTTAAATCCTGATAGCAATATCACAATTTAACTTGTTGTGGAAAATATCTCCTACTTATCAATTGATGGGCTTAAGGGGCTTTATAATGAATGGTTCATAAGGCACAACACTTGTTGAAGGTTTTGCAAATGGGGTTGCAAGCAAAGTGGGCTTAACCCTGGAGGAAACTTCATGGTTTTTAATTAAGGTAACAGCAAGTTTTGAAGGGGCCCCGAAACCCTTTAACAAAGATATGAAAAGAAAAGCATGGAGAAACAGAAAGACAACAGACTATCCCAAGAAAGGATAATCCCCAACAAGGACACTTCCCAGATTTACAATAAGCACAAACTCAAAAACACAAAAAACGACAGAAGCAAGAAACCCCCAGCAGGACAAGGCCAAAAAATCCACTAGCAGTAGGATCAAATCAGAGTCTTTAGGAATCCCTCTGATTCCACCAGCTAACTCTGCATAATCTTAATAGAATATTTCAGATTAATAATTTCCTGGTCCTTAGCCTTGATCTTCTTCCTAGTGTTTGATCTAGTTCTAGTACCATATCCCAGTTGCTGGCTGGAATCAGTCCCTTCGTTTTTATCTTTCATTGTGTCATTATTGTTTCCTTCCAGCACACTGCACAAAGTCTTCAAGTTTTCCATAGTAGCTTTCATTCCAGCATTAGACAAAGTAAGCAAATTCTTAAGCATGGCTTCGTTGCTACTAATCTTGTCATTTAAAGGAATCATGGCTTTCTCCAAAACTTTATTGAATTTTTCCTCCAGCATAGTGGAATCATCCAAAACCTTATCAAAAACCTCTTCATTTCTTTTGTTCAAAGCAGCATCCTTCCTAAGCTTATCAATGGTGTCCTCCAGCATCTCATTCCTAGTTTCCGGCCTTATGCACCTATTTTTCAATTCCACAAGGTCATTTTGAACCCATTTATCAAGATTGTAGCCATAAATTGTCTTGTTCTTAGCAGTTTGGAGTGCAGTCGTGGTAATAGCTCTCTTCACATGGGAGTCCCTTTCTCTCAGATCTTCCTCAAGGGAACAATGGTAAATATTCCCTTCAAAACTATTCTCACAGTCTTCATTATCTTTATCCTTCTCAGAGATAGGGGATTCAGAGTTAGCAAGGATATCCTCCTCCATAGTCCTGATGTCCTCTTTGTTGGAATCTTCGTCTGCAGTATTAGCAGCCTCCTTGCTAGCCTCCTTATCATAATAATCCCCTGTAGTGCAATAGTGTTCTTGATTTCCCACTTCCTCAACATCATGTTTACTATCAACACCAACAGCCGAGGTATCTGGGTTGTCCTTTTCCCTATTTTGAGAGACGTCCTCCTTGTCATCAGTTTTGTTGGTGACATCCTTAGTCAGATTAGGATTCTCCTGGTTGGTCCCGAAATACTCTTCCACCATGTCGATAATATTTTTTGTGACATCTTTAGGATTCACCATAGCCGCCTCCTAAGAAGCTTGAATGCAGGAAGTGATCATATCATCATGACCCTTGACAGAGTCAACGGCAGCCTTAGTATCCTTCTCAGAAGAAACTTCATTGTTAGGCGTGCTTGAGCTCGAGTAATGCTGGGATGGGTGACCTCCTGGGAAGTCCCGATGCATCACCTCTGTGAGCATCACCTAGATGCAATGGGTGCTAAGAGTTTCATTCATCCTCATGAGAGATGAGTTCTTGTGAATCACTACCCATGGAACATGGGTCAATGAATTTGACTAAAAACTACACAATTGAATCCTAATAGTAATATCACAATTTGACTTGCTATGAAAAATATCTCCTACTTATCAATTGATGAGCTTAAGGGGCTTTATAATGAATGGTTCACAAGGCACAACACTTGCTAAGGGTTTTGCAAATGAGGTTGCAACAAAAGTGGGCTTAACCTTGGAGGAAACTCCGTCGTTATGGGCACTTGAGCTGGAGTAGCGCTGGGACGGGTGACCTCCCAGGAAGTCCTAATGCTTCACCTCTGTGAGCATCACTTAGATGCAATGAGCGCTAAGTGTTCCATTCATTCTCATGAAAGATGGGTTCTTGTGAACCACTACCCATGAAACAGAGGTCAATGAGTTTGACTTTAAAACTACATGGTTAAATCCTGATAGCAATATCAAAATTTGACTTGCTATGGAAAATATCTCCTACTTATTTGTTTGTTTTTATATTTAAATTTTATTATTATTTATTAATTATCCTATTTCAAAAAAGGGACACTAAAATATGCTATGAACCTTGAATAGAAAAATGTCAGCATAACATGTTATCACGGAAAGAGCATTATCCAACCATTCCTTGTTAAGGTTCCTCATCCAAATGTATATAATGCTTAACAACAGCCTTGATCCCATGCTGACAAGCTTACTGAAAGTAGATGGGATTGTTAGATGTTTGTAGACAACTTTGCCATCCTTTATAGACAAATTATATATAGAAGACTACACTTACAAAATCATTAATCACTACTAAAATTGAAAGCTGACACCAAAGGCCAAAAATGGTGAACATATTTGACTCTTTCTGAATGTATATTATAAATTTTCATAATGTAAGGAAACTGATAGATTCAATGGACTATGTCAGTTACTTTAATGCATCTGAAAGGAAATGAGAACACCACCATCAACATACCCGTCCTCTATGCTGTCTAGATCTGAATCATCAAGAATCTTTACCAGCTGCTGTTGGCATAGTGTTCTTGTTTGCAGAATTTGCTTCTGTACTTCTTTCAAAGTAGTACTATCCATCAACTTTTGAGTAAACATGATTCCATACAACGGATTTCTTATTTCCTGCCGAATGTATGCCAGCTCCCGAAGTCTACTACTAGCTGTTTGTTCTGACATGCGCTGAACTTGCAATGCTTGCTGAAGCTCTGGACTAGTAACATGTAAAAAGCAGAATACTCCAGTTATTCTTTCCTCTGCATCCGTTCTTTTATTTGCAGACAGCAAACTGTCTATATTCTTGCCATGGCAATCAAAAAAGGAAAAGGGAAATTTTTCAATCTCCTGCCCTATTATTGCATTGTTAAGAACAATACTAAGCTGTGTCAATGCATCCTGACTTTTGAGTTGACAATGAACACCAAAAACCCCTCCTACAAGCGTTTTACCAATTATCTCCTGTCTTTGCCATCCTGACAATTTTTCCATCGCAGCATTCCACTCAGAGCATTTTCCATTTTCATCTGTCCCGAATATTGGTGGTATCAGAGGACTGGGGTTCTGAACTATGACCCTGTAATCACCTTGAATACGAGTGTACTTGTCCATTGTTAGCTTTTCACGTGTCACATCTTGGGCAACAAAACATACCCCTACCACATTATCATTCAGATCCTTGGTTGAGCATGAATTAACAATCAAAACAACTGATCCTGCCTCCTCCTGGTCACCAACAGTTTTCAATTTGATTTCAACATTTTGCTCTTCTTCCCCTGTAGTTAAAAGCAAAGTCGTAAATTATATTTGATCCTAAACTAGTTGAAGGAGGAATTAAGAAATATAGATGCCAAAGGAACTGAACGCCATATTATATTATTTTTAAACTAAAAGATTTGTTTTCATTCCAACCCTTGGCTACTACGCATGGATCATTGTTTGCAACCATCAATGGACCTAAATGGCAAGAAAATGGCAGTCAAGCAATCCATACAAATAATTTGCGAGTGATTATCACCTTGCAAAGCCAAGAAGAGCATGTTTTTGGCAATTCCAATAGACTCCTCCTCAACAAGATCAATTAAAGGTTTCCCTATAACTTGATCAACTGAAAACCCAGTAAGTTCAGCTGCCTTAGTATTCCACCCATTTATCAGTCGATCAGCATCGACCGCCATAATTGGCACAGTTGCGGTTTCGATTAAACGCACCATCTCACTTGTCACTGCACTCAATGCATTCATTCCTGGATCATCAATTTCCTGAAAGGAATCCCTCAAAATTAGCTGCAAAGAGTGAATGGCATCCATTTCAACATCCTCCCAAAGAATGCTCCTACTTTTAACCACTTCCAGAAATGCTTTAAACGAGGACCGCGGGTGCATTATCCTGCCGTCATCTTTATCATCTGGATCGTGTTTTGCACCCCCCCATTTTATTTCTTTGGCAGTGTGAGACCTGAACCAGAATAAGAAGTCTTTGTCAGTGATTCTAGCCGCAGCCATTCCACAAACTACATCACCTAGCGATGCAGCGCCAGGGAAGCCTGCCTCTGCAAGGCTATCAGTACTCAGACCGGTAGAATCATTGTGGTGCTCCAGGAGCCAATCTGCAATTTCATGTATCTGAGCCTCCGTGGGAGTCGTTCCCAACAGCCAAAGGCGTTTTCCATACAAGAGTGCAGCGCCGTCGCATTTCACAAGATCCATAATATTGGGCGTCTTGGTGACAATTCCAACTGGTGCATCGCGAAGAAGCATATCACATAACACAGTCTGAGTGCGTAAAATATGTCTCTCCCTCAAGCGAGCAGCGAGCTCCACCTCCTTGTTTAGCTTAACCCCAAAAACTTGCATCAAGAATTCACAAGCATATCTCAAAGGATATGGAACAAAGCGTGGAGTTGTGTGATGGCAAACCACAAGCCCCCACAACCTCCTGCCTCCCTCCTCACTGTTGCTAACTGTAACAGCCATGACTAGAGACGCAATGGAACCCATGTTGGCCATGTACTGAGCATGGCAGCCATAGGGAGCCCTCAACGACGACCCACTGAGACTGAATACCTGTCCCAACCTCTTGTCCTGTCTCACCTTCACCGCGGGCGCCCTGCAGTCACAGATCATTCTCACTCTGTTCTTCAGGAATAAAAACCGGGAAGACTGGGGGATATCGGTGGCCGGATAATGCAGCCCCAAATACGGCTCCAAATCTGGTCTTCGCATCTCTGTAACCACCTCGCCATGATCATCGTCATGAAAGCGATACGCCATTACCCGGTCATAGCCAGTAAGTTCTCTCACCTCGTGCACAACAATTTTGCAGAGCAGAGCAATATCTCCCCCGGGCAGGCATTGCAGCCGAGAAATGGCCCTGCTCGCAAGCTTATACGACTGCAATTGTAATTGCGATGTGCCCGCGGGCAGCTGCACGTCAGGAGATGTAGTCGGCTCAAGCTCCATTACAAGTCCCGCTTCTATTCTATGAACAATGGCGTAGAAAGGCCATCCAGAAGAAGCGCAGTGAATCAAAAGAGGATTCAGAAGCTGAAGGTCAGCGAAGGCTGCAGCTTTCTCGAGCTCTCCCACGCTAGCAGGAGTGAAGAGCTTCCGGGCGTCCATACCGATGGCTAACGCATGAGACGCTTCCTGTTGGTCTTCCTGTTCCTGTTGCTGTTGGCGGTGGTCATGGAGCTGGAGCATCTCGGGCGCATTGTCGCTGTAGGCCAGCAGTGCAAAGCCCTGCCCTTCTGCGACCACGAGCAGGCAGCCGAAGGGCTGAATTTCCATCACCCTCTGCATCCTCTGAAAGTACGTGTTCATCCTCGCCCTCTCGCTGCTCTCCTCTGGCCCATCCACCGACCGCCCCTGCTGCTCATACTCTGCATCCAGCCTAGCGTCGTCTTTTGTTTGGGCAATCACCCTCTCTTTTCCTCCTCCTCCTCTCTTCATGCTCCACGCCATTTCCTCTCACTCCTCCATTTCGTCGACCCCCTTCACCCTTCTAAAGCCATACGCATACGCACGCTCTAGTAACGAATTCTTGCCTCCCCTCTCTGAGCTCGACAGCTAGCCATAGGCACTTGCATTTTATTTCTTACAATCTCAAATATCCCCCTTTCTGGGCAATCCATGGGCATCCACACCATTAAAGCTTAAAGCTTGGGTTTTTGTCTTTTGCTGATTGTAACACTATCCACGGAGCAGGCCATGTGCCCTAAAGCGTCAATACGCCGCGTGGAGATCACGAATCAACATAACATCCCAAAACATGTACATTATTTGTATTTGTATTTTGTCGAAAATGTAAATACGAATCAGCACTACATTACAAAACATGTCCATTATCTTTGTCGTGCTTAACAGGCCTGGAAATCGATGGGATCGATTGTCTTCATTTGTCAATTTTGGCGCTAAAAAGTAGTAAATGTTTCTATGTAATAAATGTCTTTTAAACTATAACATTATTAATTTTAATAAAATTGTAAATATTAGTTGCAATAATTTAATATACTGTAATGGTGCAAATTGTATATTTAAGTTTTTTATATTTATATTAATATATTAAATTCATAAACATTTTAGTTAGAGTATTTTATTCTTTAGTATTACAATAATAGAATATTTATTAGTATTTGTTGCTTAGTTTCTAGATAAGGTATTTGGAATATTTTGTTAGTATTTGTTGCTTAGTTTCTAGATAAGGTATTTGGAATTGATTCACAAAGAAGATTATATATCTAGGATTGATGTTAGTTGGTATGATAAATTAAAATTAAATTTTCCAAATATATTGTAATGTGAAAATTGTTAATATAAGTCTTTTTTATATTTAGATTCATAGATTAGATTTATAAGTGTTTTAGTTGGGAGTATTTTGTCCTTCATTATTACAATAATAGAATATGTTTGTCAGTATTTGTTGAATAGTTTCTAGATAAGATACTTCCAATTGATTCATGAAAAAGATTATATATCTAGATTGATGTTGATTGGTATGACAAATTAAAATTAAAATAATGACCATATAAAGTTGAGTTGTTTTCTTTGAATAAATTATTTGCCAATAAAGAATCTTCTCCTATCAATTGATTAATTTTGATTAAATATCTCAAATTATTATCTCTTCTAATTTTTTTCAAATAAATATGTTTAAAATCATTTTTAAAATAAAATAACTCAAATTTTATTTCTTGACTTTTTTAAATAGATATATTTAAAATGTGTGTACTAATATCAATAGCATATAATTAATTTTATATTAAATTTAAGATATTTATAGTAGTTCGTATTTTAATTTTTTTAGATTTTTATTAAAAAAAATTAATGAAATTATATTTATCTAAATTATTATAATTAATAAGTTACATTTTTTATCAATAAATTATAACTTTATCAAGTTGTTCCCTTGTATTAATATCAAAAAAATTACATCCATGTTTGTTTTTTATCGATAAAAGGTCGTAGACGAATAAATTTTATTAAATTTTAAACCTAATACAACCCAACCACCCAACTCACTAGGGGCAATGATAAGAAAGAGTTGGGTAGGGAAAACCTCCAATCTTGCCCCAAAAAGAAATCTTATTACAGTTATTTACAATCATCTCACATACATACAATGGGGTGTATATTAAGAGTAACGCATCCTCCTTTACATATTTGTGCTAATGCTTATAGAATATTTCTATCACATAATTCCACTGTAGTGGCTTTACATTCCCTTCTTGTATACATGAGGTTTGTTTACCTCAGTTCACTTAATGCATGGCTGCATGTGTGGTTTTTTGCCTATCCATCTCTAACACTTCATGGCTTCATAAGATTGGCTACCTACTTTCTTACAATAACCACACAATTATCCTCCATACAACTTGTTATTTGTGTTAGTTTCTTAACATCTGAATTTATCTCTTAAAGCTAGATTAGTTCCATTATGTTAGGCATGCCATCCATAACCAAAATAATTCCATTCCATACATTGTTATGCTAAACCGGCAATAATAATAATGTGCACACTATAAACTTAAAAAGTGCCAGGCTCTTTTGGTTGTCCTTTCATTAAGTAGATTATTACCAAAAGAAAGGCATCATAGAAGTGAATAGTACTGCTAAAAATATCCTGAGTAGGTCAACAAAATTTAAGGATCTAAATATCCTTAGTTGGAGCTACTGATAAGCTTGATGCTAGAACTACTTATTAACTTAACAAAACAGTCAAATGAGCCCAACT
>BSBK01002895.1:725000-760000 GCA_027943335.1 Chamaecyparis obtusa
AAGCACGCTTCCTATAGTAGGCAAGTTGGCGGTCGTAATGTGAAGAAATCTCACAGTACGGGTGATGGCATCATTCCACCACTGAATCCAACCAATTTCATTGTGGGGTCGAGGCTCTAAATTCCAAACTTGAAGAATGTGAGCAATAGTGGAAGCACGTGCCAACACCAACATGTTGACGTAAAATTGCATATGAGCAGCCCACCTGGCAGAGGAATGCCAAGTGATGGAAAAAATAAAAGGGTGTAATGTCCCCCACTTAGCCAGTCTACATATATGTTGTCGTTAGCCTGTTCTTTCATGGTCCCGAGGGCTAACCAGGACTTCAAAAGGGATCCTGAGGTTATTTGGCCTAGTCAAATTTAATTACAAGCCAAATGGAGTTCGTTTGTTGGGTTTTGGGGAGGATTTACTATTTTTAGTAAGCCAACAAGGGATGCAGTGCCTTGGATTTTCAGTGATAGGATGTGATGCATTTTGTTGAGCTCTTTCCGATGAGCTATCATATGTGGGATTCCGAGTTCATTTGGTATATTATTTTAATGTTTGAAGTTATAACGATAAAGTGACTATTTAATTTAAATATTATAATGTTTCATAAAGTCACTTTATAAAAATCAAGTTCCCCCCTTTAAAGGACATACATGGGCATTCATAAGGGAAAAAGGTAACATTAAAGCTCATGTTTTATCCCACATTGGCCGCGACAGAAGCATAGAACTAGTAAGGAATGATTAAAAGAGAGAGGATAGCTCTCATTTGGCATGCTTGAAGATTGAATGAAATTGGGAAACTGTGGAGATTATTTCTCTTGGGCTTGGAGGACGCAAACCCTCTACGCTTTCAATCTTGACGCCATTGAAAGATATGGTCTTGAGATTTTATATTGTAGTTGCAAGATCCTGTAGCAGCGAGAGTTCCTATAGCAGCGAGGTACTGTAGCAGCGTGATACTGTAGCAAGTTCCTGTAGCAGCGTGAGTACTGTAGCAGTCTGAATCACTGTAGCGCGGTACTGTAGCAGTGGGTTACTGTAGCAAAAAGTTCCTGTAGCAGTCCGAATCACTGTAGCACGGTACTGTAGCAGCGGGTTACTGTAGCAACAAGTTCCTGTAGCAGTCTGAATTACTGTAGCAGTCCGGAAACATTGTAGCTGTGAGTTACTGTAGCAATTTTAGAACTATTAACACTGTTGTAGCTGCAATGGGTATGGACCATCATTGAACGCTATAGTTGATATAATGTGTTGAGTTTAATAAGATAAGATATGGTAGTTGTAATTTCCTAATAATCTGAAACAAGAAATAAATGAACGGTCACTGTTATTAGCTGCATATGGTTTCATGTTGCCTTCTACTGATATCTCATACGAAATACAACAATCTTGAGGACTATTAAACAACATCAATTTGGAAAAAAACATAAGAAGGACAGTTGCAGGCCAATTGTTTGACAAAATGACAGGAAGAAACAGACTCTAGAATTACAGAACTAGGCAGCATATTACAGTGGTATCAGAGCTTATCTTTCCTGCCATCCTGTCGGGTTCAGTATAAATTAAATATGACATGACAGATTGGAGTGTTCAACCATTGCCACATCACTACGACACAAGAAGAAACAGAGCATTATTGAATACTAACCGAGAGAATATCTTACTGGGAGGAAGCAGTGACTCAGACGAACCGAGTGTTACAGGTGAACAGGCTGTAGAGACTATGGGGGATAGGAATGTTAGGGATCCTGGTGAGGAGCGATTCCTGCAGTTATTGGATACATTGACTCAGGGACAGCGATTAGCAGAGCAGAGAGCACAGGAACAGAGTCAGAGGTTGGAGCTTATGATGCAGATGATGGCTCGTCAAATGGGGTTGAATGCTAACGTGGGTGGAGGAAATAATCAGAATGGTAATAATCAGAATGGTAACAATCAGAATGGGAATAATCAGGATGGGACCTATAATGGAGGTGAACAAGTTGGGAATAATTTCGGTCATGCACCCCAGCAAGCTAGGACAATGAGTTCGAGGCCCATGATTCCCACATTTCCTAGAGCCCCAGAGCAGCCCGTACTAGAGCCCCAGATCATTGATATACAGGACCAGTTGAGGAGAGATTGGGAAGCCGAAGGTCCAGATTTTACTGCTGCAATTACCTTTAGGGAGTATATGGATGTGCGGATGAAACATATGCCACGTGGACATGACAGGAACCAGAGCTATGAGCTACGGAAGAAAGTAGGGAAACTTCAATTACCATATTATGATGGCTCGGGGAAGTCTACAGCGAGAGCTTGGGTTCAAAAGCTTGACACATACTTTCAATTGAACCCTATACCTGAGGAAGAAGCTATTAAGTACGCAGCAATTCATCTGGATGGGTTAGCACATGAGTGGTGGCATCATGGTATGGTCACTATGGGTCATGCACACATTACCTCATATGTGGAGTTTACAGAGAGACTGATTGAACGTTTTGATAGGAAGGATCCAGAACTCCATTTCAAGGAGTTAGCTCAGCTTAAACAGTGGGGATCATTGGAAACATACATTTCAGAGTTTCAAAAACTCGCAGTGTTAGTAACAGATGTATCTGAACGGAGGATACTAGTTCTATTTATGGATGGGTTAGATGATCCGTTGAGAGGATGGATTAAAGCTCTCAACCCTCCCACTTTGCAGGAAGCCATTAAGAAGGCTCGTGACATGGATTCCTCTTCAGCTTCTAAGAATAAATTCCAGGGCGAAGAGTTTCCCCTTCGAGGAAAGATAAGGACAGGAAACCTTTTCATAGAGAGGCTCAGCCACCTAAGGAGGAAAGTAAGAGGCTGGACAATGAGACACTTAATGATCTCAGGAAGAAGAAGCTTTGTTTTCATTGCAGGGAGCCTTGGGATTTGTCACATAAGTGTCCACTGAAGGCAAAAGCTAAGCAGATGGAATACTTTTTAGCGGAAGAGTCAGTGGATGGAGATTCAGAGCAGTCATCAGAATCAGATGGGGATGATGATAATTCTTCACATGAGGAAGCACGCAGTGATAGCACGATAGCTCAATTGTCCAGTATACAGGAGGCCGTCACTTTCAGAGTTAGGGGGACTTTGGACGGACAGAGATTTGTGGCACTCATTGATACAGGGGCAACACATAACTTCATTGATGAGAAGTTTGTGTCACGCAGAGGGCTACATACAAAGGAGCATAGGGGATTTAAGGTGATGGTTGCCGATGGCTTCAAGATTGACTGTACCGAGAAAATCTCCAACTTGCAGCTTCGTTTGGGAGATTATGACATGACAGGAGATTTCTTTGTGGTCAACATTGGTGATCAGGATATGGTGCTTGGGATGAATTGGATGAAGTCTCTGGAGGAGTTTACATTTAACCTTCAGAAAATGGAGATGAGGTTTGAGGCAAATGGTAAGAAGATAGTGCTCAGAGGATTGTCAGATGGGAAGCTTAGAGTGGTGTCACTCAAGCGGATGCAGAGTTTATTTAGACATAATCAGGTACAGTGGGTAGTAGAGTTTAGAGAAATGCCTGAGACGACAGAGCAGCATAAACAGGAGTACCCGCTTGATGTACAAAAAATAATAACCAAACATACTAAGGTGTTTGGTGAGATACCTCCAGGGAGACCCCCAGATAGAGGAATCGAGCATGTTATTGAGTTAGAAGAAGGGGCTAAGCCAGTTATCATCACACCTTACCGCCATCCAAAAAGATATAAGGATGAGATAGAAAAGGCAATCAAGGAGTTGATTGACATGGGGCACATATGGCCAAGCAAGAGTCCTTTCGCTTCTTCAGTAGTATTGGTGAAGAATAAGGATGGTACAATGAGGATGTGCATAGATTATAGGGAGCTGAACAAGAAAACAATCAAGAACCGATACCCTATCCCGCGCATTGATGAGCTTATTGATGAATTGCACGGTGCATGCTACTTCTCGAAGATTGATTTGAGATCTGGCTACCATCAGATACGGGTTAGAGAGGAGGATGTGGAGAAGACAGCTTTCAGATGCCACTACGGTCATTTTGAGTTCTTAGTCATGCCCTTTGGGTTGACTAATGCCCCCGCCACTTTCCAGTCTTGTATGAACAGAGTGTTCAGAGATCAGTTGAGGAAGTTTGTGTTGATATTTTTTGATGATATACTGATATACAGCAGTACTTGGGAGGAACATTTGGAGCATATTGATACAGTGCTCAGTATTTTAGAGAGGGAGTCATTATATGCCAAGATGAGTAAATGCAAGTTCGGGATGACAGAGTTGCTCTATCTAGGGCATATTATTAGTGCAGGAGGTGTTCGGGTTGACCCAGACAAGATTAGGGCCATTATGGATTGGCCACCGCCAAGGAACACTTCACAGCTCAAGGGATTTCTCGGGCTTTGTGGGTTCTACCGCAGATTTGTGAAAGGATTTTCACAGACAGCAGCACCACTTACAGACTTGACACGGAGAGATAGTTTTCAGTGGTCAGAGAGGGCTCAGGATTATTTTGACAGGTTCAAGGAGCTGATGAGTACATGTCCCGTTTTGGCCATTCCAGATTTCACCAGACCTTTTGAGCTGCAGTGTGATGCCTCGGGAGAAGGCATAGGAGCTGTCCTCATGTAGGAAAAACATCCCATTGCATATGAGAGCAGGAAATTACGAGGTGTTGAGAGAACCTACAGCATCTATGACAAAGAAATGTTAGCAATCATGCACGCGCTAGCTAAGTTCAGGCAATACTTAGCGGGAAGTCGATTCACAGTTAAAACAGATCATAATAGCTTGAAACATTTCCTTGGACAAAAGGATCTTAATGACAGGCAACAAAAATGGGTGAGTAAGTTACAGGCCTATGATTTTGACATAGTCTATGTCAAAGGGAAGAAAAATATTGTCGCAGATGCTTTATCCAGGAGGCCTCATTTGCTTGCTGTTGGGATAGTCATGGATGATTGGAGAGAGATGATCTTGGCAGAATATGCTAAGGATAGTTGGGCATCTAGTGTTATTGAGGGGGTTACTCAGGATAGCCGATATACTGTTGTAAATGATCTGATCATTTACAAGGAAAGGATTTATTTGGTACCTGGGTCTGCTATGAAGCAGAAGATTTTGAGAGCATTTCATGATTCACCATTGGCAGGACATCTAGGATTCTTTAAGACATATCGGCAAGTGAGAGAGCGCTTCACTTGGAAAGGGCTCAAATCAGAGGTGCTACAGTTTGTTAGGGAGTGCCCAGTGTGTTAGCGGAACAAACAGGAACATTCCTTTCCGGGTGGGTTACTACAGCCCCTACCCATACCAGAGAAGAAGTGGGATAGCATTTCCATGGATTTTATCACAGGGCTCCCAAAGGCACAGGGACGGGATTGTATCTTTGTTGTGGTAGACAGATTGATGAAATTTGCACATTTCTTTACAATTTCATCTACTTATTCCACAGCACAGACAGCAGAGCTATTCTTTCGAGAGGTATTTAGACTACATGGGATACCACGGAGCATAGTCAGTGACAGAGATAGCAGATTTATGAGCCACTTTTGGCAGGAGTTGTTCAGGTTGTGTGGAACAAAGCTCACTCCGAGTACTAGTTACCACCCCCAAACCGATGGGCAGACAGAGATAGTGAACAAATGGGTTGAGGGGTACCTTCGAAACTACATTGCAGGACAACAGACGACTTGGGTGAAGTGGCTACATCTAGGGGAGTATTGCTACAATACTTCTTTCCATATGTCTATTCAAATGTCCCCTTTCATGGCACTGTACGGGTATGATGCTCCTAATTTCTTGCATTTGTTATTTGGGGACAGTAGGGTACCTAAGGCCAAGGATCTTTTGCAGGAGTGTCAGGACATTATGCGATCCTTGAAGGAAAATTTGCAAAAGGCACAAAATCAGCAGAAGAAATATGCTGATCAACACAGGGTTGAGAGGTCTTTTGAGGTGGGAGACATGGTGTACCTCATGTTACAGCCGTATAGACAGTCCTCTCTCAAGAGGAGTGGAGCAGAGAAATTGAAACCACGCTACTATGGACCATTCAGAGTAATCAGGAGAGTGGGCGAGGTAGCTTATGAGTTGGAGCTGCCTGCAGACAGTAAAGTACATAACGTGTTCCATGTGTCACGCCTTAAGAAGGCATTGGGGCACAATGTGGTGCCTTCAGTAGTATTGCCACCTCTCGATGATGAGGGGAAGCTTATCTTGGTTCCTGAAGCTATACTTGACACCAGGGAGAGGGTGCTTCGCAGGAGGACTATCAGGGAGTACCTAGTGAAGTGGAGGAACCTACCAGTTGAGGATGCAACATGGGAGGCAAAGCAGATTCTTCAGCATCCTGAGTTGAGATTGCTTGAGGACAAGCAATTTCAAGAGGGGCGGACTGTAATGTCCCCCACTTAGCCAGTCTGCATATATGTTGTCGTTAGCCCGTTCTTTCATGGTCCCGAGGGCTAACCAGGACTTCAAAAGGGATCCTGAGGTTATTTGGCCTAGTCAAATTTAATTACAAGCCAAATGGAGTTCGTTTGTTGGGTTTTGGGGAGGATTTACTATTTTTAGTAAGCCAACAGGGGATGCAGTGCCTTGGATTTTCAGTGATAGGATGTGATGCGTTTTGTTGAGCTCTTTCCGATGAGCTATCATATGTGGGATTCCGAGTTCATTTGGTATATTATTTTAATGTTTGAAGTTATAACGATAAAGTGACTATTTAATTTAAATATTATAATGTTTCATAATGTCACTTTATAAAAATCAAGTTCCCCCCTTTAAAGGACATACATGGGCATTCATAAGGGAAAAAGGTAACATTAAAGCTCATGTTTTATCCCACATTGGTGCGACAGAAGCGTAGAACTAGTAAGGAAGGATTAAAAGAGAGAGGATAGCTCTCATTTGGCATGCTTGAAGATTGAATGAAATTGGGAAACTGTGGAGATTATTTCTCTTGGGCTTGGAGGACGCAAACCCTCTACGCTTTCAATCTTGACACCATTGAAAGATATGGTCTTGAGATTTTATATTGTAGTTGCAAGATCCTGTAGCAGCGAGAGTTCCTGTAGCAGCGAGGTACTGTAGCAGCGCGATACTGTAGCAAGTTCCTGTAGCAGCGTGAGTACTGTAGCAGTCCGAATCACTGTAGCGCGGTACTGTAGCAGCGGGTTACTGTAGCAACAAGTTCCTGTAGCAGTCCGAATCACTGTAGCGCGGTACTGTAGCAGCGGGTTACTGTAGCAACAAGTTCTTGTAGCAGTCTGAATTACTGTAGCAGTCCGGAAACATTGTAGTTGTGAGTTACTGTAGCAATTTTTAGAACTATTAACACTGTTGTAGCTGCAATGGGTATGGACCATCATTGAACGCTATAGTTGATATAATGTGTTGAGTTTAATAAGATATGTTAGATATGGTAGTTGTAATTTCCTAATAATCTGAAACAAGAAATAAATGAACGGTCATTGTTATTAGCTGCATATGGTTTCATGTTGCCTTCTACTAATATCTCATACGAAATACAACAATCTTGAGGACTATTAAACAACATCAATTTGGAAAAAACATAAGAAGGACAGTTGCAGGCCAATTGTTTGACAAAATGACAGGAAGAAACAGACTCTAGAATTACAGAACTAGGCAGCATATTACAAAGGGGAAGTGGTCTCACAAGGTAAAATTTGTCAGAGGAATGACAGGTAGGCTTCGATCTTTAGAAAAAGAGAAAAAAGATTGAGCCGTTATCATAGCACGATCTAATCTCTTAAATATATGGTTGGAACCAGCTTTGAAATTAAACCAAGTATGCCAAACCCCACCCTATTGGCGGCAGTTAGCATTGTGATCAAAATGGCCCAATTTATTGTGCATGTGATACCAAGCTTCTCTCTCCCCAGATGTCCATCGAAAAGGCAAAATCCCTTCCTTGCCAGAGGCCAACTCAACCATATTGAAGTCCCCACACATAACCCAAGTGGCAGGAGGCAAATTGTTATCTAGCCAGTAACAAAGCTAAGATCTTTCCACAGCATCATTGGGAGCATAAACATTAATGATGCCAAATGAATGGTTGTGAAAAGACAACAAAATCCAAGTGACATGCTGCATCGGATCAGACCCATGAGCAATAACAGAAGAATGAAGGCGCGGTGACAAAATAGTAATGACACCACCTTTACCAACTTCATGCTGATAAGAGAAAATAATGTCGTCTGGCCAAATGACACAACAAGAAGAATTAAGCAGGAAACCTGAAATTTTAACTTCCTAGAGATAGAGAATATCCAGACTGTGAAGTCTGCGATGGGTATCACGAACATAGTACTTTTTGGAGAGGTCAGTTAGACCTTGCACATTCCATGACAAAATTCATAAAAAATCTTGCATGGTTTCCTCGTCCCTAAGAGAGGAGAAACTATTCTACAAGAAAGCTGGTACAGAGCCAAAGCTGGGGATTAAATCTCCAGAAGAGATAAACCACTTTTTTTTTGGGTTGTCTGAGCATCCATCAGGACTGGGGGACCGACGCAGAGACTGGGGTGAAACCGAAGAAGCAGTTGGTGGCGTGAGCACAACCTCTGAAGTGGAAGGCCTCACAGCCGAAGATGTCCCCTGAAAAATAGGGTGTGAAGTAGGTGGCACAACCAGCGGTGCTTTGACGAGAGGCGAAGGCTCTCCAGCCAGCGGCTATAGAGGCAACACAGCTGCAGAAGTAGCATGTGCCATCCGAGAACCTAAGGCATTCCTGCCTTTTCTCAAAACTATAGTCCATTCTTCTTTTTTTCCAGCATCCAAATTTTTGATCGACACTTCCTTTCGCGATGGCTTTACCTGAGGGGTAACTGCGGGCAGTCCTTAATCTTGTGCTCTGCCAATTGACACATATAGCAGGTGTTTGGCAGATTCAGATAAAACACTTTTTGAGAGATGGTGAGGGCACCAACTTGTATTTCAACAGTGTCCTTGAGGTCCTTGAAAAGGTCGATCTCAACACAGACATGCATCTGGGGTCGAGCATTGAAAAATTTGTCATGCCCCATGATAATAACCTTACCAAGGGTTTTGGCAATAGACTCAATAAACAGCCAGCATGGCAAAGGGAGACCAGGAAACTCAACCCAAAGAAGGACCCTAAATTTCTTGTCATCCAAGACGGTGAAGTCTCGAGACCATCTCTGGAAAACAAGCGGGGATGACCTAACCATCCAAGGCCCACAGCTAAAAACAGCTTCCACCTGGGAAGGGTTAGCAAAATGGAAAAGAAAAAAATCTTTGGTAAGGTTTTGCACACCGTCAAGGTGGACCCCATGAGGGGTCCAGCTCTTGTTTACCCAATCTTTAAGGATACTTTCTAGAGGAGTGCGACCCACAAAATATCCAATCAGAGTATGTTTTTCTAACCATTCACATGCAGAATCAAATTCTTGCAGATTAAGAACAATATCACAACTACCTCATGAAAGACCTTCGGGATGAACTTGCCAGGATGTTTGTTCAGAAGAGGCACCATGGCTTTCCGAAGCTTCAACTCGCGCACCAGGATCAACTGTTGGGCCGAAGTTGGCCGGAGCCATACTAAAAGCTAACCCTAATGCAAAAATCCCACAATAAATGTGGTATGACAGATGGAAAGCTCAGTCCAAAGACACAGACAGGACGACGTACGCATGAAACCCTAACAGACTTTTTAATTAACATTTTAATGTTTTTGAGACGCTTTTTATACATTAAGATAAATGGTTAAAAGCTTATAACATGTAAGTAGCTTTCCATGCAATATAATCAATGTGGAGTACTAGTTTCATGAAGCTTCTTAACCAAAATAGGACTCTGGAACTTATGCCCATGTAACTAACATATCTAGTAATACCATTCCACGTCTAAGAAAAAGTGATGGATTAAATTCAATCTCCACAATAATATCATTTGGACTTTAATATTGATATGCGAATCTTATTATTCCCAAACTCGTGGATTTAATGTGAGAAAGATTGTATATGCAAATGTGGACAGCATCATTTTGGTTAAAATGTGTATTATTTCTGAGGTTCCAATAATATGAGTCGGTGGTACAAAGAACAAAAAATTCCGAAAGAAACTATAAGAGAGGGACGTGAGAGGACTTAACAGCTGACAGATTCCTCTACTAAAATCTTCAATATCATTACTATTATTGAAAGGCATGGAAGTGAGGGACATTTATAACAGAAGATAACGTGAGAGGGACTGTTGTATGATTTTTTTCATCTCAGCGGAGCTTTTTCTTGTGTAGTGCTCGTGCTATGATATAATTTATCGAATTGAATTTAATTTGAGAGTATGTAATCATAAAGTAGAATGTATGGAGGAAGCTTAAGATCCAAAAATTGGGCGCTCACATAGAATTGTTAAATGGAATGACTGTGCGTATTTAAAATTAACAAGACTGCTAAATAGCTTATTTTATATTAAAATATATATTTTAAATAATTAATACAGAAGTAATTTATAATAGTATAAAAAATTTTATGTGTTATCTGTATATAGAAACTAAATATGACTATTTAAAAAATGACTAATAAGTGTGTACAATATCATTTATAAAATGTAACATATTTAATATAGAAAGGAAAGAAAAATCTTAGTCTTAGAATCTAAATAAGATAAAAAAATTAAATAAAAAAATATAAATTAAGATTACTAAAGGGTTAGAATAGTAGATGTGGAAGAATGAATATTAATATAAAAAATTTAAAATATAAATCTTTATTTAAAGTTTATATTTATTTTTAAATTTACAATCTAAAAATATCAAAATATATATTGCCGCTTTTATCTCTTTAAGGCTCTTTTAAAGATGTCCTAATATATCATTTTAAATCATAAAGCATTTTTCGAGAATAGGTAAAATAATTTAATATTGGGACTATTTTTTTTGTTTCATTAATTTTTTTGGTTTATTTACGTTGAATAGTTATGTTTGCAATTATTAGTAATATGGTAAATAATTGTGCAATACAATAGGTAACAATATAATAAATTATATATCTTTTAAAATAAATTATTAAGAAAATGTTTTTCTCCAAGTATTTACATGTCATTCATGGTGGAGATTATTTTTTTAAGCTATTGATAATTTTGTGACTCAAATTTTTGGTTAAGGAATCCCCATCTAATATTGATATGGTGCTAGACTATCCACGCAAAAAATAGTTGTGTTTGACTTCCTTTTTATTAATGTTGTATATGAAAATGTTAGTGTGGATGTGGTTTTTGATATTTATAATCTAGACATATTTGTACCTCTTTGAATTGATGGGAGGTGGTCCCTTCTTCACTTGTGTTATCCATTCTTTCTCCTCACTTGGATCTTACACCTCTTTTGTGGGTTGTGTTGGCATGCATTTTATCTCTAGTGTTGAGCTTCTCGGTGATCAACTTCCCTAGTTGAGCATTTCCTCTTTTTTGACAATGACTTTAGGGGACCATAGGAAAGGTGTTATATCATCTCTCTCTCACAATCTAGTCAACATTGACAATAAATTTTTGTAGACCTATTCTCAAAGGTGTAAAGGTGTTCTAAAACATGTTCTTTACTCTCATTCTTAGATCAAAGGCACGAGAATCGTAAGTTCTATTTATGATTTTTTTTCTGTGTACATTTTGACAACTTTATTCATATTAAACATTTGTATAGTTATTGAATGAGATTTTTAACATCCTTTTGTTCCATTGTTAAAGGAATAAAGTGTATTTAAAATTAACTTTTTCATAATAAAAAAATTAGACATGGGCGTGCAGACACACACACTCACACAACTGAAGAAATAATTATTTAATAATTAAAATATCTAGACATGTTAAGATAAAGTACATTTAATCAAGTGTTAAAATGACTCACTCTACTACCATTCACCCCTCCTTTCTCACATGATCTTCTACATGTAAATCCTAGAGCACTAAGGATATTCACACCATTACTTTTGGCGAAAGGCCTTTTGGGGGGTGTACAAGCATATATGTTATAAGGGTGTCGTTGGATTTGGGTGCAGTGGCTCACTAAATAGGAACAACATGTTTCCTTCATATCTAAAGTTCCTTGGTGTCCTCTATCCTCTAATATTTTGCTACTTTTTTTACCAAATCCTAGCCTTCTATAAAGTATGGTGAATCATGCTAACCTTTTATCCAATAGGAACTCTAAGGAGGCCTTGATTTTGGCTATTTAGATTATTGGTAGATAATTTTGGGTCCCTTAGGTGCATTGATCCGACACAATTTTGCAACACCACACTATTATGTATCCCCTTCTTCTTTTCCACCCATCACATATAATTCTAGAGTTGTATTTGGATGACTTTGTAATGTATTTAGCCAAAGTATGGGATATACACTCATTCTTTTTTGAGAAATGCAATGAATATATTGACATAAATTTGGATTTCCCCTAGGAAAGTGCACTCTTTATCATGGAAATTGATTCTTTGGAGGATCAGGAGTTGGTGTTGGAGAGTAGTACTTGGAGATTCTAATGTGATTTCCTATGTATGAAACCCTCATTTTCCAATTTTAACCCGGATATAGAAATCTTTACATCAATATTTTTAATAGGTGTGTAGTTCTTATATCTTCCTCTATAGGTCTATGAATTTTACTAACCATGGGCTATCAAAAATGGCTTAGGGAAGTATCATTTCACTTTCATGGAGAATATTGGTTACCTAAATTCTACTTTTTCTTGAATTGGCGCTAAAAAAATTTAGTAAATGGTCTCCAATCATATATTATGGTGATGATGAACATGTAAAACTAAAGGCATTAAATTGACTATAAGAAAATTACCATTAGATGTAGGTGATGTTTTTCAATGGATCATTTCTTATTGCAATGTTAAAAATAACATGTTGTGGAGCATCTTACATTCCTTACAAGTCATCGTGGTGGGGTTGAGATTCATCCTCAACATTATTTAATTCTTCTCAACCCCCCTCAAGATTTAGATCAATTACATCGACCTTAAGAAGATCCTAAGGTTTTCTCCCTTCCTTCTCTAAAAGATCATCCTTCTACTTATACTATTGCCTAACCTAGGATTGTCTCTTAGATGGGTTCCTAGATATTGCAAAAGGCATTTGTCCTTTGAAGTTCTAATTTAGTGATTTCTTAAGTGCCACTGGTGAATTTATTCATGCTAGACAATGAGGATGGAATTGATAATGAGAGATGTCATCCAAAAGACAAATGATTGATAGAAGTAAAAGGGAAGAAATTTAATCCTTAGCATCAAATGACTTTGAGGTTCCTCTAAAAACGTATAAAACGTGAAAAATTAAAAATCTCCAGCTCAACCATTTGCGATGAAAGGTGGATCTTATATTTTGGCAAACATTTCCAATTGCTCATTGTATATCATAGGTTTTGTTACTATAAGTTGCAATAGTAGCAATTTAATTTTGTCCTTGGAAGATCCTTTTATGTGATAATATACTGATGGAAACTTTTCTAGATGCACCTCTATTAGATAGATGATGTGTTTATTGATTTCTCATATCATTTTATTTATATGAGTGCACCCCAAGTCCAGAACTAATTATAGATCAAAAAATGTTATTAACGTAAAATTATTAAAAAATAACATATAAATATACAATACATTTATGACAGTCCTATTTTTTTAAAAAAAAATTACTCAAAAAATCTAAAATAAAACAATTTTACATAAACAAAAATTATATACAAATATATCCAATGTACATTCCGTTGAGACTCGTCTATTTAAATCCATGTAATTGCTGCTACATGTCCTGTCCTAAAAACCTGAGACTAAGTCATGGATTGAATTCAATCTCCACAATAATATCATTTGGACTTTAATATTGAAATGCGAATCTTATTATTCCCAAACTCGTGGATTTAATAAGCAAAAGATTGTATATGGAAATGTGGACAGGATTATATTAGGTTAAAATGTGTATTATTTCTGAGGTTCCAATATAAGATGAGTCGGTGGTACAAAGAACCAAAAATTCCGAAAGAAACTATAAGAGAGGGACGTGAGAGGACTTAACAGGTCACAGATTCCTCTACTAAAATCTTCAATATCATTACTATTGTTGAAAGGCATGGAAGCGAGGGACATTTATAACAGAAGATAACGTGAGAGGGACTGTTGTAGAATTATTTTCATCTGAGCGGAGCTTTTTCTTGTGCACTTCTCATGCTATGCTATAATTTATCCAATTCAATTTAATTTGAAATCAAAAAGTAGAATGTGTGGAGGAAGCTTAAGATCCAAAAATTGGGCGCTCAAGTAGAATTGTTAAATGGAATGACTATGCGTATTTAAAATTAACAAGACCGCTAAATAGTTTATTTTATATTAAAATATAAAATTTAAATAGTTAGTACAGAAGTACTTTATAATAGTATAAAAAAGATTTATGCGTTATCTGTATATAGAAACTAAATGTAACTATTTAAAAAATTATTAGTAAGTGTGTAGAATATTATTTATAAAATGTAAGATATTTAATTTAAAGAGTCTTAAAATGTTTAAATATAAAAATATAAATTAAGATTATTAAAGGGTTAGAGTAGTACAAGTGGAAGAATGAATATTAATATAAACATTTAAAATATAAATCTTCATTTAAAGTTTATATTTATTTTTAAATTTACAATCTAAAAACATCAAAATATATATTGACACATTTATTTCTTTAAGGCTCTCTAAAAGATGTTCTAATATATCATTTTAAATCATAACTTGCATTTTTCTTGCTTTCATAATAGGTATAATATTTTGACATTGGAACTATTTTTTTATTTAATTAATTTTTTTTTTATTTGCTTTGAATAGTTATGTTTGCAATTATTAGTAATATGGTAAATAATTGTGCAATACAATAGATAACAATATAATAAATTATATATAGTTCAAAAGAAATTATTAAGAAAGTATTTTTCTCAAAGTATTTGCATGTCATTCATGGTGGAGATTATTTTTTAAGCTATTGATAATTTTGTGACTCAAATATTTTATTAAGGAATCCACATCTGATATTGATTTGGTGCAACACTATCCACACAAAAATATTTGTGTTTTTCTTCCTTTTTTATTAATGCTATATATGAAAATGTTAGTGTGCTTGTCATTTTTTATATTTATAATCTTGACATATTTGTATCTCTTTGAATTGATGGGAGGTGGTCCCTTTTTCACTTGTGTTATCTATTCTTTCTCCTCACTTGGGTCTCACACGTCTTTTGTGGGTTGTGTTGGCATGCATTTTACCCCTTGTGTTGTAGATTCTTAGTGATCAACTTCCCTAGTTGAGAATTTCCTCTTCTTTGACAATGAATTTAAGGGACCATAGGAAAGGTGTTATATCATCTTTCTCTCACAATCTAATCAACAATGATAATAAAGTTTTGTAGATCATTTGTCAAAGGTGTAAAGGTGTTCTAAAACATGTTCTTTACTTTGATTCTTAGATCAAAAGCATGAGAATCATAAGTTCTATTTATGATTTTTTTCTTTGTGTAGATTTTGACAACTTTGTTGATATTAAACTTTTGTGTAGTTATTGACTGTCATTTTTAACATCCTTATATTCCATTGTTAAAGGAATAAAGTGTATTCAAAATTTACTTTTTCATAATAAAAAATTAGATGAACGCGTGCACATACACACACACACACACACAATAGAACAAATCATTAGTTAGTAACTAAAATATAGAGATGTGAAGATAAAGTCAATTTAATCGATCATTAAAATGACTCACTCTACTACCATTTTCCCCTACTTGCTCATATGATCTTCTACATGTAAATCCTAGAGCACTAAGGATATTCAGGCTATTTATTTTGGTTAAAGGCCTTTTTTAGGGTGTACAAGCATATGTGTTATAAGGGTGTTGTTGAATTTGGGTGTAGTGGCTCACTTTAGGAACAACATATTTCCTTCAATATCCAAAATTTCTTGTTGTCCTCTATCCTCAATTTTTATTTTTATTTTTTACCAAATCCTAGCCTTGTGTAATGTATGGTGAATCATGCTAACCTTTTTTATGCAATAGGAACTCTAAGAAGACCTTGATTATGGCTATTTAGGTTAGTGGTAGGGGATTTTGGATCCCTTAGGTGCATTGATCTAACATAATTCTGCAACATCAGACTACAATGTCTCCCCCTTCTTCTTGTCCACCCCTCGCATACAATTCTAGAGTTGTATTTGGATGACTTTGTAATGGATTTGGCCAAAATTATAGAATATGCACTCATCCTTTTTTGAGAAATATAGTGAACATATTGACGTAAATTTGGATCCCCTAGGAAAGTGCACTCTTTATCATGGAAAATGATTCTTTGGAGGATAAGGAATTGGTATTGGAGATTCTAATATGAATTCCTATGTATGAAACCCTTGTTCCCCAATTTTAACTCAGACATAGAAATCTTTACATCAATATTTTTAGGTATGGAGTTATTATATCTTCCTCTATAATTCTATAAATTTGGCTAACCATGGGCTATCAAAAATGGCTTAGGGAAGTATCATTTCACTTTCATGGAGATTATTGGTTACCTAAATTCTACTTGTTCTTTAATTGGCGCTGAAATAACTTTAGTAAATGACCTCCAATCATATATTATGGTGGAGGTGATCAGTTAAAACTAAAGGCATTAAATTAATTATAAGAAAATTACCATTAGATATAGGTGATGTTTTTCAATGGATCATTTCACATTGCAATGTGAAAAATAAAATGTTGTGGAGCATCTTACATTCCTTATAAGTCATCTTGGTGGGGTGGGGAGGGGGGGGGGGGGGGGTTGAGACTCATCCTCAACATTATTTAATTATTCTCAACCCCCCTCAAGAATTAGATCAATTTCATCCACCTTGAGAAGATACTAAGGTTTTCTCCCTTCCTTGTCTAAAAGCTCATCCTTCTACTTAGACTATTGCCTATTCTAGGATTGTCTCTTAGACGGGTTCCTAAATGTTGCAAAAGGCATTTGCCTTTTGAAATTCTACTTTAGTTATCTCATAAGTGTCACTAGTGAATTTATTCATGCTAGACAATGAGGATGGAGTTGATAATGAGAGATGTCATCCAAAAGACAAAAGCTGGATAAAAGTAAAAGGGAGGAAATATAATCCTTAACATCAAATGACTTTGAAGTTCCTCTAAAAATGTATAAAATGTGGAAAATTAAAATTTCCAACTCAACCATTTGGGATGAAACATAGATCTTAGATTTTGGCTAACATTTCAAATTGCTCATAGTATAACATAGGTTTTGTTGCTATAAGTTGCAATAATAGCCATTTAATTTTGGCTTTGTAAGATCCTTTTTGTGATAATATGCATATGGAGACCTTTCTAGATGCACCTCTATTAGATAGATGATGTGTTTATTGATTTCTCATATCATTTTATTTATATGAGTGCGCCCCAAGTCCACAACTATTTATAGATAAAAAAAAAGTTATTAACATAAAATTATTAAAAAATAACATATAGATATACAATACATTTATCACACTCATATAAAAAATAAACTAAAATTAGTGAAAAAAATCTAAAATAAAACTATTTTAGATAAAGAAACATACAAATATATCCAATATACATTCCGTTGAGACTCTTTTCTATTTAAATCCATGTAATTGTTGCTACATATGTTGTCCTAAAAACCTGAGATTGATAATAAGATTTTCCCTACTTTGAAAGTGGATGTAAGTCAATTGATAAATCATTATAAAATTTGTATATTATGTCTTCTTTATTTTGAATTTGTTAGCACGTGCCAAAATTTTCATGGCTCTAGCTCTCTTCCCCTGGTCTCTGCAATGTTTTTCATGTCTCCGGCTAAAACCCTTGGCAAATTTTTTTTTAAAATCTAGCCGTTGGGTCCTTAAATTTAAAATTACTCTAGCCCTATTTTATTTTCATGTTACCTTTTTGCGGGTCACATAAAACCTTTAATCCACATGTGCTTTTAAAAAAAAAAAGACTTCTTTACATATCGCGCGGTTAGGTTTCATGTGTCGGTGGGTCCCCTTTAATCTTTCCTAAGTTCCCAGCACCCAGTGATTTTAATTTTTCCTAGGTCACTGCCTTAATTTTTCTTAAGTCTTTGGCTTTACTTTTCTTCTGGGCCTGGCTCTCTAACACCATCTCCATCTAATGGTGGGCGTATGTTCGCAAGCGATGTGTCAGAGGCTTCAGATCTTAAGACCGTTGTTGATCTCATTGGGTGACATTGCCTTTCCTTTTAAGTGGGTCCACATGCCAGGTGTGCCATGTCAGCATTTTCTTATTGGTCCACAAGTAAACAACTTAGCATGTGTTAGTGGGCCCTGATTTTTTGATGGGTCAGAGGGTCTAACATCCGTAATCCATCCAACGACAGGTGTAAGTTCTCATGGAATCTGTCAGACCTATGAGATCTTATGCTAGCCGTTGATCTCATTTGTCTCAAATGTATCTTTAGCGGTGGTCCCAGTGTTAGGTGGAGCTGATTTGGAGGTTTTTTATTAGTGCATGTAGTATGAGGTGGAATCCTGTCAATGGGACCTGGTTTCTAGATGTGTCAGTGGGTCCTGATCCTATCAGTGAATTGACGAACGGCGTATAATCTTATGGGTTTTGTCAGAGGCTTAAGATCTTGTGACGGTCGTTGATTTTGTTTCCTATCAGATGGTTGTCAGAGATGGGAGGAGATTCTTGATCTAACGGTGGGCGTGTAATCTGATAGAATCTTGGAAGTCTTTGCGAACTTCAGACGACCGTCAATCTTCCTCATGCGGGCCCAGTCAAAGTTTCTCAGTCTTTTGGTGGTTGAGATAAGATTTAAAAGCCCGCAAAGCATGAAGATCGAATGGTCATGACTTAAAGTTGATGGAGATTTAAATTTTGACCATCGATTTGCTGAAAGCACCATAAGGTAGCCATTTATTTTCAAATTTGAATTTGCAGAGGGTTCCTGCGACGAGAAGGACTAAAATTCAATACAGAAGCGACTGGTGTTGGTGGGAGATGATCTATTTACTATTGCAGTGTGGTCCAAGGTGTTCTTTGATCATCTGCAGGGTTTGTACTATGTGGTGTTGTGCTTGAGGCATGTTGCAGGGTTGACATTTTGAGTGTTTTTATGATTCTTAGTACCTTCACAAAGAATTTTTCATGATTGAGGATCTTTCTAGGATTTTCTTTCTCCTGGTTGCCTGGGTTTCCGCCCTTGTAATAACTTTATGACTGTTTCTAGTTGGTTGGGTGGTTGAAACCCTAACCCTAAGTCATCTATAGCTTGTTGCATTCTCTTTGAGAATTCCAAGATGACTAGGGAGTATAAGTTACAAAATTTTGACTGAGTAGGGGTTCCAAACTTTCTTTGGTCCCAGCTGGTTGTTGATAGTGTTATACTGATAGAGGAGTGGGATTTTGGGTATTTCCTATATTTGTGTTGTTTTGATTGTATATTGATCCTGAATATGTTAATGAAAATACTATTGAGTTCCAATCTTGCATTTGTGTATGTCTTCTTGTTTCGGTTCTAAGCTCATATATGTTAATGTCACAAAGTGTGTTAGTGTATGGTAAACAAAGAGTATTGTGAAGTCATCTCTAAGTTCCTAACAAAGTTAGGATTAAAGTCTTTTGGGTGGGTTCAGTGAGTTTACAACCAAGTAAGAATCTGATGTCCTTGTGTTTGAGGGAGAGGGTTAATAGGCAAAGCACTTATCTTGAGCCCAAGAGTGCTTGATTCAAGATCTTCAGTTGATGTATGTAATTGGGTGACTCTTTTCCCTAGGTTAAGGCACTGGTCCATCATCTGGAGGCATTTCATTGTCATCAACCACACACACAAACATTCAAATGATAAAATCTTAAAGCAGTTAGTAAGGAGTATATAGTTGTATATCATTTAGTGATTCTTTTTCAGAAGTGAATCAAGGGTACACCCACCTGAGCATTGAGGCTCAAAGTGTAGGAGGATCTCTCTTGATCCTTGTTAATTGGCCCTCTTCCTTGTAGACTTTGGAGTGGTGATAGAGCCAAAGTTATATTAAAGTTATCCATCAAAGTATAAATCTACAAGTGAAGATCAAAGGGAACCCCCAACAAAATGGTGACTCTACTAGGGAGAACAATAATGAAGCAGTATATCTGTTAGGACTTTTGGTTGGGACTACATTGTAAAGTCAAAATCTTTTGTTGACCAGATAGATATAAAGGTTGTAAGTGCACTCTTGTTTTCTTGTTGTATTCAGTTAAAAAGATTTCCCATCTAGGTGGGTGGTGACTCAAAAGGTAAGAACCAGTGCTATATATTGTAAATCATGGACAAGAGGAGGAATACTAGGTCCTTTGTCAGAATGAATCCGGAGGTCACTCTGGAGCAATTGCCTAGATAGGAGAAGAAGAGTTGGATTAGAAGGAATGGTAAGTCTACTAGTGCTCCCATGAGAGAACAAAGAAATACTAGAGGTAGAGCACCACATGTTTCCTCAAGTGAGGATGGTTCACAGGACAGAGTTTCTAGATCAGATGGTGGTCGCTCTGAGGATAGATTTTATGATACCCCAGAGGCTGTATTTCAGGACAAGGGTCCATTGCCTGCAGGTCAAGATGAACAAACTAGAGAGATGGATTTGGAGATTGATTTAGATCTTGATGAGGACAATTTCAGAAGAGAGCCCATGAGACCAAGGCAAGTGCACTTCCCATATCAAAATCTTTCTGATATGGATGTGTCATTAGGTTCTGATGACATTATGGTAGATCCTAATGATTTAAATGCATTAAGGTTGGAGTTGGCAGAGCAGGATGCCATACGTAAGAGGTTACAAGAGGAGAGAGAGGCTGAAAAGGTAAATGCTTTAATAGAAAGACAGTCTCTCCTTAGAAAAATTAATGAAATGAAGGAGAGAAACAAGATGCTTGCTTCTACTCCTAAAACTTTGCAGCATGATGTCTTCGGTGATCTTGATGCCTTGAGGAGTGAGCAAGAGCGCTTACTTCAAGATCAAGAATTTGATAAAGAGGGCCCTGTGGTTAGACAAGTGAAAAGTTATGTTCCTTTGCCTAAAGATAAAGATGGGCATGAGATCACTAGGCCTGATGTTGCCGCTGGTGAGAAAGGAAAGCAAAAGATGGTGGGACATCAAACAAGTAAATCATTGACAATACCCAGGGTTCCACCACCCAATTTAAATAAGGACACAGAAATGGAGAGAAGAAGAAAAGAAGATGAGGACCTTGCAAGAGAATTAGAGAAGGCTGAAATTGAAGCTTCCATTGCAGAAAAAAGAAGAAAGATCCAGTTCTTGAAGGCTTCATTAGCTAATGCTCTTGGCCCATCTACTACTGAACTAGGTATGCCATCTATGACTACTACTGTTCCACTTAGTAATGCTACTAGTTCAATTCCTTCTTCATCTGCTAGGATAGGTGTTGATCCTAGGTAGCAGTCAAATGCACAAATAAATGTAGATGCTAATGTTGATCCTAGGGTTAACACTAGTTCAAGTTTTCAAACAAGACCTATGCAATTAGAAGGCTATAGGAAAATTAGTTTTGATGGAATTCCTGGTTACCCGAATGCTTTTCCAAATGATATAAGAGATAAGGTACCTAAGTTTGCTGGTAATAATGCTATTAGTTGTGAAGAGCATCTTAGGTTATTTGTTGATATGCTTAATGATTATGAGGTAGAGCATGAGGATTTGGTCATGAAATTATTTGTTCAATCTCTAATGGAGGATGCTAGAGATTGGTTTAAGAGGCTTCCTGATAAATGTATTGATACTTGGGATTCTTTTGAGAGATGTTTTAAAGAGCAGTATGGTGATAGGCCTAATGCTAGTTTCATGTTGAATGAATTCAATACCATAAGGAAAAATTAGAATGAGACTGCAACTGAATTCAACATGAGATTTCGAAAGGGTATGCATAAGTTGTTCCAAGTTATGCAGTTAGATGACAATGTTTGTCTGACCACATACTTCAATGCATTTGATGGAAAGATGGGATATTTGTTGAGGGAAAAAGAACCAAGAACTCTTAGGGATGCATTTAGGATTGTTGTCAACATTGAGAATAATATGAAAATATCAGGGAAATTGGGTGGAAAGAGAGATGACCCTAAGTTGTTTGGGGATAAGAAATACAAAAAGGAAAATGATAAGAATGTTGGAGCTAGGAGGAAAGAAGAAGATAAATTGGATAAGGTGCTTAATTCATTGAAGGATATGAAGGCACCTACAAATAGGAACATCAGTGCTCCTACCAATGAAAGGCTTCAGTTCAACAATAATTTCAACAAACATAATAGATTGCAGAACTACCCCTACAACACCCAATGGAAGGATGGCAAGCCTATTGTCTGTGCTGTGAGAGGAAACAACGATAGAGATGTCCCTGACCCTCTACAAAAGGCTTCAATAAATGTCATGGAGGACATACCTTGGTGTGTTTCATGCCAGTCCCCTCATTCTACAGAGCATTGTGTGGTTGCACATTCTATGGCTGCAAATCAAGATTGTGGCAATGAGGAGATAGATCAAGAAGAAGATCAAGATGATGTTGGATGCAACATGGCTTCTTCATATCTAGGATATGAAGATGATTCTGATTTTGATGAAGAGGTAGATGTAAATGTAAAGAGACACAATCAGGCCCTTTTTCATCAAGAAGTTTTTTCTGATAGTGAAGACATTGATAGGAAGACATGTAATATGAACTCCTCTTCTGAGCCAGTAAATTTGAGAAGGCCTTGTAGAGAAGAGATGGATAGGATTACTATAGAAATGATTGCCCAAGTGCAAACCAGAGGCATGGTGGCAAGGAGTATAAATGATAAAGCTGCAGGAATGTTTATAAAGAGTACCAACTCTGGAGAACCTAATGAGAACAAATCAAAAGGTGATCACATGGTGAAATTCAAGAATGTAAAAGGTAAGAATTGTGAGCCTAAGAGAGTTGGAGTTGAAAAATTTTCTAGTGAGATTGAGAAGCTAGTTAACACAATGGCTAAGATTGAAAAATTGAGGGTGGCCAATACACCTAATGTGTCAGATAAGAAAAAGGATATTAAGGCAGTGCAGATTGAGATTCCTTCTTTTGCTCCTGATAATATGTTATCTGTATTGTCCCAAATTACAGTTAAGGTTCCATTGTCAGAATTGTTGAGGATCCATGAACACAAAGATAGAGCTATTGCATGGGTAGGTAATGTTCATGAAAATGATGTTGCATGCAATGGATCATAGGATAAAGCTTTGAAAGGTGTTGCTACTCAAGGAATTGTGTCTCAAATTCCTCCAATATACTTGGATAGTTTTGTCAATGCCAGCCTTGAAAATATTGATCCATTCTTTTTAAGTGTTCTTGTGAATGGAATGAAATTGAGAAATTGTATGATTGATAGTGGTGCCTCTAATACTATCATGCCTTTCAAAATCATGGATAAGTTGGGCCTTAAAGTTGATATAGTGCAAGGTAGATGTTGTGCAATGGATCAGAGTGAGGTACCTGTTATTGGGACTATCAATGCAATGTCATATAGGCTGGCAACATATCCAGAGAAAGAGTTAAAAATGAGTGATTTGGTGGTGGATATCCCTCCTCATTATGGGATGCTGCTATCTAGAAGGTGGAGTGCTGCCATGGGTGGAAGTTTACAGTGTGATCTATCCTATGCCACTTTCAAGATTGATGATCAGTTTGTCAAGATTGAACAAGATCCAAGAGTATGCCACATGATTGAGAGAAATATTGATGATGAAACTACATGTTTTGTGGATACTGATATTAATGCTTTTAGGGCAGAGATCCCTGTATTTCAAAATGAACCTACTTTGTCACCTATCTCTGTTGAGGTAAGTGCTAATTCTATGAAGGGTGATTTGTGGGTAATGTACTTTGATGGTGCAAATTGCAAAGATGGTGCAGGAGCAGGTATTTTATTTATTTCTCCTAATGGAAATACCTACAAATTTTCTTTCACATTGAATTTCTTTTGTACCAACAAAATAGCAAAATATGAGGCTTTGTTGTTAGGACTGAGGTTGGCACAAAAGCATGGTATTAAGTGCTTAAGTGTTGTTGGTGATTCTAAGTTGGTGGTGTCCCAAGTTAGGTCAGTATATGCTTCCAAGAACAAGAGGTTGAAACAATATAGGAATGTAGTTTGGGATTTGATTGAACATTTTGATGCCTTCAATATTGAGTGGAAGGATAGGAGTAACAATAAGATGGCTAACTTGTTAGCCAATATTGCAATCAATCCCAATGATATTACATTTTCTGGTATCTCTAAAGTTGAAATTTAGGCTAGGCCTAGCATACCAGATAATATTGAGAATTGGCAAGTTTTTGATGATGATAATGATATCTTGAAGTTTATGGGTTGTGAGGATTAGTATCATGGTCAGGAATTGGATTGTTCAGCCTTGGTTGAGTCAGTAGAAGGAAGGGAGGTTGTCTTTGGCAATGATGTCATTCAGCTTAGAACTAACAAGGTGCCCAAGGGGCTTGTTGTTTTGGAGACTATCTTTGATAACCAGGATAGAGTTCAAAAGAATATCAAGAGAGAAGATCATGTTGATCTAGAGGAGATAAATCTTAGAACACATGAGGCACCTAAGAAGGTATACATTGGTAGAGATATATCTCAAAAGGTAAAGAAATCTTTGATTGAATTATTTAGAAAATTCAAGCATGTTTTTGCATGGTCATATGATGACCTTAAGGTTTATAGAGAAGATTTGTTTCAGCATATTATTCCATTGAAAGAAGATGCTAAACCTTTTCGGCAAAAGCACAGGCCTATTAATCCCACTTTGGCACCCAAGATGCAAGAAGAGTTAATGAAGCTGAGAGATGCTAGAATTATCAAGCCTATAAGGCACTCTTCTTGGGTGTCAAACCTTGTTCCTATGAGAAAGAAGAATGGTGACATCAGGCTTTGTGTAGACTTCAGCAATTTGAACATCAGCTCATTAAAGGATAATTATTGTCTGCCCAATATGGAAGCTATGTTGTAGAGAGTAACCGGATCAGAATTGATGTCTATGATGGATGGTTTCTCTGGCTACAATCAGGTCATTGTCAAGGAATCAAAGAAATTCAAGATAGCTTTCACAAAACCTTGGGGGACATATGTTTATGTGAGAATGCCTTTTGGCCTCACAAATGCTAGTGCTACTTTTCAGAGGGCAATGGATGTTGCCTTTTCAGATTTCATAAATGATTTCCTTGTTGTATATCAAGATGATCTAACTACCTATTCCAAGGAGGAAGAAGACCATTGCACTCATTTAGAAAGAATATTTGTGAGGGCCTTGAAATTTGGCATTTCTTTGAACCCAA
Organism: Chamaecyparis obtusa; assembly: GCA_027943335.1. NCBI lineage: Eukaryota > Viridiplantae > Streptophyta > Pinopsida > Cupressales > Cupressaceae > Chamaecyparis > Chamaecyparis obtusa. The sequence goes on from BSBK01002895.1 coordinate 750,371, forward strand.
GGAAATGTGGTTTTGGTGTCATTGAAGGTAAGTTGCTTGGCCACTTAGTTGGGAAGCAAGGAGTGAGAATTGACCCTGAGAGCGTAGCAGCCATTGATAAAATTCAGAGACCAAAGAATGTTAAAGGAATTCAGTCCTTCTTTGGTCAGGTCAATTTCTTAAGGAGGTTTGTAACAAATTTTGTAGAGGTTACTAGACCTATTTCTAAGATGTGAAGAAGGGATCTGCAATCAATTGGGAGGGTGAGCCTGATGAAGCTTTCAAAAATATCAAGCAGGCTATCAAAGATGCACCAATGCTTAAGGCACCTGATTATATTGTCCCAATGCATATCTTTTCCTTTGCATCTTTTCACACTATTGCTGCAGTTTTGTTACAAAAGAATAAGGATGGTTTTGAGTAGCCTATTGCATTTTTCAGTAAATCTTTGCAGGCTGCAGAATTGAAGTATGACATAAATAAAAAATAGGTTTATGCACTTGTGAAGACAATCAAGGCTTTTAGATGTTACTTGATGGGAGTAGCTATGATTGCTTTTGTGCCAAGTGCAACTGTGAAGGATATTTTCTCATAGCAAGAGGTGTCTGGAAGAAGATGCGGATGGATCAATAGGATCCAAGAATTCAATGTTGAGGTCCAGATTACTAAGTTGGTTAGAGGACAAGGATTGGCAAAACTGATGGCCTAATCCAATCTTGATGCAAATCAAGTAAATCATTATGATGTTGATTATACATGTGACATGGATGATTGTATTTGGTATCAAGATATCATCTATTACTTGAGAAACATGAGATGTCCAGATAACATGAATCATAATCAGAAAAGGACATTAAAATTACAGGCCATCAAGTATGTAATTGTGAAGTGTAAATTGTATAGGAAGAATTTGGATTGCATACTTTTGAAATGTGTAGATGAAGATCAGGCTAACAAGTTGTTGAAAGAAATGCATGAGGGAGTTTGTGGTGGGCATTATATAGGTAAAAAAACTACTCATAAGATCTTGAGAGCAGGATTCTGGTGGCCCACAATCTTCAAGGATGCAGAACAGTTGGTGAGGAGGTGTGATGCTTGTCAAAGGTTCTCTAGTAAGCTTAAATTTTTAGGTTATGTGCCATTAAAACCAGTAGAAGTTTAGGCTCCTTTCCAACAATGGGGAATTGATTTCATAGGGGAGATACCAAACAAGTCAAGTGGAGGACACTCATGGATCTTAGTTGCCACTGATTACTTTACAAAGTGGGTAGAAGCTATACCTACAAGAAATGCAACTAGTAAGGTGGTAATTGATTTTATGATCAATAATATTGTTACAAGGTTTGGGTGCCCTAAGAGAATAGTAAGTGATAATGCCATGTGCTTTAGGTCTTCTGAATATAATGACTTTTGCAAAGGTTTGGGAATTCAGATTTCTAATTCCTCACCTTATCATCCACAAGGAAATGGTCAAGTAGAATCTACTAATAAGAGTTTGATTAAAATATTAAAGAAAATTCTTGAAAAGAATAAGAGGGCATGGAATTCAAAGCTGCCATTAGCTCTATGGGCTGATAGGGTAACTATGAAGAGGGCAATTGGTTGTGCACCATTTGACCTAGTATATGGAATTCATGCAAGAATGCCTCAGAATAACTTATTGGAAATGTATAAATTTGTTCAGCTATATGATGATGACATAGATGATGAGATGCAGTTGATAATTGAGGACCTCATTAGGTTGGATGAGACTAGAAGAGAATCAGTTGCAAGGAATGCCAGGTTGCAGTTGCAAGTTAAGAATTTATATGATAAGAAGACTGTTGATAGAAAGTTTAAACCTGGTGATTTGGTGTTAGTTTGGAATGCTAGACTGGAGGATAAGGGGAAACATGGTAAATTTGATCCCATCTGGCTAGGGCCATATCTAATTCATGAGAAATGGGGCCAAGATTCATACATGATCAAAGAATTAAATGGTGATATTCAGGAATTGCCAGTTCATGGACAATTCTTGAAGAAATACTTCAATTGAGGTATTCTATTTTCCATGAACAGTAGTTAGGTTTATACATTTTGTAAATTCTATAAATAAGCTACTTACCCCTGCCCTATTTTATCCTGGTCTATCAGTTTTTGGTCTTATTGCCTGTTCTGCCTTGCTTGTTCCCTGTTGTCTACAATTTTTCCAATGGGATGGTCTACTTTAAACCAATGATTCTAAGTCCTTGCTATGCCTACAAGAGGCATAAATCCCTAGACAAAGCCACTATTATCATGTGCCAAAAGTTTCATGGCTCTAGCTCTCTTCCCCTGGTCTCTGCAATGTTTTTCATGTCTCCGGCTAAAACCCTTGGAAATTTTTTTAAAAAAATCTAGCCGTTAGGTCCTTAAATTTAAAATTGCCCTGGCCCTATTTTATTTTCATGTTACCTTTTTGCAGGTCACTTAAAACCTTTAATCTGCATGTGCCTTTTTTTTAAAAAAGACTTCTTTACATGTCGTGCAGTTAGGTTTCATGTGTCGGCGGGTCCCCTTTAATCTTTCCTAAGTTCCCAGCACCCAGTGATTTTAATTTTTCCTAGGTCAGTGCCTTAATTTTTCTGAAGTCTCTGGCTTTACTTTTCTTTTGGGCCCAACTCTCTGACACCATCTCCATCTAACAGTGGGCGTATGTTTGCAAGTGATGTGTCAGAGGCTTCAGATCTTAAGATCATCGTTGATCTTATTGGGTGACGTTGCCTTTCCTTTTAAGTGGGTCCACATGCCAGGTGTGTCATGTCAGTGTTTTCTTATTGGTCCATGGGTAAACAACTCAGCATGTGTCAGTGGGACCTAATTTTTTGATGGGTCAGAGGGTCTTGACATCCGTAATCCATCCAATGATGGGCATAAGTTCTCATGGAATCTATCAGACCTATGAGATCTTACACCGGCCGTTGATCTCATTTGTCTCAAACATATCTTTGGCAGTGGTCTTGATGTCAGGTGGAGTTGATTTGGAGATTTTTTATTGGTCCACATAGTATGAGGTGGAATCTTGTCAGTGGGACCTAGTTTCCAGATGTGTCAGTGGGCCCTAATCCTATCAGTGAATCGACAAACGACGTATAATCTTATGGGTTTTGTCAAAGGCTTAAGATCTTGCGACGGTCATTGATTTTGTTTCCTGTCAGATGGTTGTCAAAGATGGGAGGAGATTCTCAATCTAATAGTGGGCATGTAATCTAATAGAATCTTGGAAGTCTTTGTGAACTTCAGACAACCATCGATCTTCCTGATGCGGGCCCTGTTAAAGTTTCTCAGTCTTTTGGCGGTTGAGTTAAGATTTAAAAGCCCACGAAGCATGAAGATCAGATGGTCACAACTTAAAGTTGATGGAGATTTAAATTTTGACTGTCAATTTTTTGAAAGCGCCATAAGGTAGCCATTTATTTTCAAATTTGAATTTGCAGAGGACTCCTGCGACTAGAAGGACTAAAATTCAATACATAAGCGACTGGTGCTAGTGGGAGATGATCTGTTTACTGTTGTAGTTTGGTCCAGGGTGTCCTTTGATCATCTATAGGGTTTGTACTATATGGTGTTGTGCTTGAGGCATGTTGCAGGGTTGACATTTTGGGTGTTTTTGTGATTCTCAATACCTCACAGAGAATTTTTCATGATTGAGGATCATTCTAGGATTTTCTTTCTCCTAGTTGCCTGGGTTTCCACCCTTGTAATAACTTTATGACTGTTTCTAGTTGGTTGGGTGGTTGAAACCCTAACCCTAAGTCATCTGTAGCTTGTTGCATTCTCTTTGAGAATTCCAAGATGACTAGGGAGTATAAGTTACAAAATTTTGACTGAGTAGGGGTTCCAAACTTTCTTTGGTCCCAGCTGGTTGTTGATAGTGTTATACTGATAGAGGAGTGGGGTTTTGGGTATTTCCTATATTTGTGTTGTTTTGATTGTATATTGATCTTGAATATGTTAATGAAAATACTATTGAGTTCCAATCTTGCATTTGTGTATGTCTTCTTGTTTCAATTCTAAGCTCATATATGTTAATGTCACAAAGTGTGTTAGTGTATGGTAAACAAAGAGTATTGTGAAGTCATCTCTAAGTTCATAACAAAGTTAGGATTAAAGTCTTTTGGGTGGGTTCAGTGAGTTTACAACCAAGTAAGAATTTGATGTCCTTGTGTTTGAGGGAGAGGGGTAAAAGGAAAAGCACTTATCTGGAGCCCAACAGTGTTTGATTCAAGATCTTCAGCTGATGTATGTAATTGGGTGACTCTTTTCCCTAGGTTAAGGCATTGGTCCATCCTTTGGAGGCATTTCATTGTCATCAACCACACACACAAACATTCAAATGATAAAATATTAAAGCAGTTAGTAAGGAGTATATAGTTGTATATCATTTAGTGATTCCTTTTCAGAAGTGAATCAAGGGTACACCCGCCTGAGCATTGAGGCTCAAAGTGTAGGAGGATCTCTCTTGATCCTTGTTAATTGGCCCTCTTCCTTGTAGACTTTGGAGTGGTGATAGAGTCAAAGTTATATTAAATTTATCCATCAAAGTATAAATCTACAAGTAAAGATCAAAGGGAACCCCCAACAAAATTCTTGTCCTCTTGATTTTTAATTCTCATTTCTCTGTTTTGAAAATTTTATTGTATTCGCTCTTCAATATTTACAAATAGAATTGAGAAAAGATAAGGTTGAATTATACTTCAACAATGATCCCCACCATGGTATGCCATAATATGTGATGCCGCCATATGGAACACACAATCTTTGGAGAATATCAAATAGGCTAGATCAATCTTTGTGGCTCTGCTCGTCGAAGAGGACATTTTCTTAGCTCATTATCTTGTTTTACATCCAATATTGCAAAATATCTCTACTTTCATTATTCATCAAATTGGAATTTTCTAATAGTTATCTCTCCCTCAGTTTTGAAGGACAATTAGTGTGTATGGTCTTTAATTTCCATATATACGCTGCTTGAATTCCTAATTATGCTATATTTCTGAACAAGAAACCAGTGTTTGATCCAACACTCAAAAATATTTAAGAGCTTTAGAATATTGAGTGGAGCGATGGTTTAAATCTTGTGTACTATGGTATAGGATAGAGGTCTTCTAAACTTTAGGTATATGTTCAAATCTTATTGGAGGTAATAATTCATTATGCTTTGTAAATGTTGGAAATTGATTATTAAGTATTTTATCCTATTTCGAGCATAAGAAAAAGTTGGATATTCTCTTGAATAGCTTCTTTTAAGAGATCTTCTGGTTGTTCCGTGAATGTCCCAGGCGAAATTATACCATTATTCTATTCTAAGTAAGGCAGCCCAACTGATTCTTTAAGATCTTTATTTTTCTTTTACTTTATAATTCATGTATTCTTGGAATTTTTGCCCCATTCTTATCAGGAGAGATGAATACAAAAAAAATGATCTCTTAATCAATCATCTCTTATTATTCTTGATTTATTTTCTAAATCTTTTTACAAGAGCTGTGTTAGAGCTAGAGTCCTGCCTTGTGCAAAAATAGGAAACTTGTAAAGGTTGAAGAATGCTTTGTAAGGTCAACCAAGAAATCTATAAAAATTATTAACATAATTTAAGGATAGTATTATGATTCATTTTATTCAACTCTATTTTCCCTTATTGCATAACATATATAGTTGATCATCTGGTGTGTCTGGTCGATCTTCATGCCCATGTTGGCTATCTTGAGGATACCCTAAGCCTTATTATTAAGATGTCAATTAGACTTGCAGTGATTGTGTGGACATATTTTCTTGGTGCTTGTAGATCAAATATGAACATATGCTTCATATTTCCAGCATTAATTTTTTTAGTTGGATCCTAATACTAATACTGGTGCAACGTATGTTCTCATCTAAAACATCTATGCACAAGTGAGCAAGTGTGTGAGGTTAAACTACTAAAGAGATTGATGCAAGTTGCTACTTCTAATCATGGTAACCTCCCCATTAACTTATGCATAAATATACTCGTGAATGCTTTCACATTCTAGTTAACTTTTGGTCACTAGACCTTTCACAAAAATTCATGCACAAAATTCAATAGAGAATAATTTATGCACAAATTCTCTCTTGAATGATTTCAAATAGTGGTAAATTATTTTTGTTCCTATATTTTGTGGATGAAATTTGGAGTTTCTTTTAGTTTCATATTTATGTTTGCTAATCATTGATAAATATCCATGCAAAATGAATGCCTCATTCTTCTTTTGACGGGATTTTTTCTCTGCAAGAGGATTGAATGCATCATTTGAATTGTGCTTTGATTGATATTTTGTTAGAAATCTTTTGTTTGAAGTTGACAAAGTGATCCTAACACTCTTTGTCATTTTTTTATATTGTGCAGGTTGCTTAGCAGTATGAAGCAAATTTGCCTAGATATCTGATGATAAAAATCAATACAACTTCTATTTGCATTTGTCACATAGTTGGTTTAGTCTTATGTTGGTATATCCTAGATATATTACATTGTTTTAGATTTAAGATCTCTAAGACTAGTTTTGGGGTATGTCTCTTGACTATTCATCTCAAGAAAAGGATTGGGGTATGTCTCCTAACTATTCATCTCAAGAAGAGGATTGGGTGGATTTATATGCTACCCTAGTTAATTGTATGGGTTTTTCACTCTTCTAAACTTAATGGATTTGTAATAACAACATGTTGAAAATAATCCTCTAGTTTCATTGCATTTCTTGAGATGACATCTCTGTGAGGCATTCTTTCAAAAAATTCAGGTGCATTGTCTATGATTTCACATTTTGAATGCACATCTAACAGAGCATTTCCATTCAAAATATTTGATGGAAATATTCCTTCTATTATGCTTTGATGTGTGTTCATACCCTATTCCAAAGCTTGCATTTTGGCATAGGCAGGGATGACATTGGCAAAACATTTGGCTATACACCTACATTATCTTGAAGGTTTCTAAATTCTTTTAAACTACCAAAAGGCTTTGATATTAATTAAGAATTTTGATGTAAAAAATACATTAGAATGTCCAAGTGAAGTTTCCTACATATCATATACTTATATCCCTCAATAAAATGAGTTAGTGATGTTGTAAGATTGAGCAAAGCAAAAAAAAAGGATGCTAGTTATAATAGGCATATGATAGGTTTCAATGATCATCCACATTGAAAAGGACAAGCTATCATGCATGGGGACAATCAACAATCCATCATTAAATGAACAATTCCTAAGCCTTAAGAGATTCTAAAATAAGGAACAAAATCATGAATATAGGACAACATTATAGAATTACAGACATAGTGAAAGGTAAGAATGACCCATGAATGGCAGACCACATTGCAAAGTGAAAGTGCTAAAAAAATGAATGCATCCCTTAGAAGGTAAAAATAGAACTATATCTTATATTTTAGAAGAAAAGTACTTAGGGTAAAATATTTAGCAGGGTTTTTTAATAATTATAACTAAAAGTGGTGAATATAACCCAACTAAAGAACATCCTAGTGCAAGTAAAGGAACTTTGATAGGAATCCACTTTTTCTATTGAATGTCTCAAGTAGAATTTGTCTCTTCATTTTTTCCCTAATATCTAAAATCTTCATCCAATTGGGTTCAAACCTGACTGGTGTAAGTTTGAGAGCCACCACATCTATCTTTTTTCTTGAATTTGTATTATCATAATAGCTTAGTAATGTATTTATGTTTTCTTGAAGCATGGATTTTGTTGATTAAAAATATTCCATAAATTAACAAATCATAACTTTCCATCACCAAGATTCAAAAAAGAAAGACCCACCAGTTTCGCTTGAACTTGTACTACCTTTGAAGGTGTGTTGTATTTTTTCTCTGTTATTGTTGGTGAAGAAGCTCAATCCATCTGAATTGTCATTGTGTGGCAATTGTGTGAATAGATAACCTTCCATGTTTACTTCACAACCCCCAAAATTTATAAAAATAGGGAAAGAGGAACCAAATTTCTCACCCCAGTAGAGTACAACAGACCAAAATATTGTCAATTGAAACCCTAACCCCTCATTTTTTTCAATTTAAAAGATATCTTTCAAGTCCATATAAAAGAAATGCACATCTCATTTTGGAGGATTTATAGAGATAAATTTGTGACTAGTGTTGAGTAAAATACTACTATAATGATAGCATCTTTAACTCTATGAAGTCATTTTCTCCATGATTTATTAAGATCCATGTTATAGCCCCAATAATAGAAATGCACAACTCATTTTGGCATATTTAAGATAAAAAGAATGGGTTGTGTCCTCTAAAACTAAATTGTGATGAAAATAAGTATGAATGACTCAAACATTGTTGATGTAAACCTAGAAATTCTTGTGAAAGGGATGAATTTATAGAAATAATCAAAGCTTTACCTGCTTAGGACTAAAATTTGAAGTGATGTATGGAATCAATGAATAGGAAATGACTAGTCCCTTTGCAAACTTTAGCTAAAATATTATATAAGCATGAGAAACTTTAGAAGTATAAAACTAGAAACTTGAATCTTTGGAAATTCATTGGTCAATATTGGCTTTCTAATAGTATAATCAAACTCAACTTTTAATTATGTCAAATTCAGTTAATATTCATAAATCATTCGAATCTATATTGTTGTCTTCTTTAATATTATATCAATCACTGTTAAAAAGTTTTAAAAATAAATTTCATATTATAAAGGTACTAGAAAATACTTATACAATATTAATTTTTAATAATATTATTGATATATTTTGAATGATTTCTTATAGTTTCTTAAATATATTAAAAAAAATATCATTCAAATTAACTTATTATAGATATCTCAAAAAGTAAAACATAAACTTGCATTTGTAAAGTTATAAAATAAAATAAAAAATATATTTACTATATTTTATATTCACATTAATTCATTATATATATTTCAGAAATATATAAACTCTTGGCTTTAGATTCATAAAGAAAAAATATATAAACTCTTCGCTTTAGATTCATAAAGAAAAATTTAAATTATTTATTAAATTGCAATGATTAAATAAAAAATTTCAAACATATAATTTACCTAGCTTTTAACATATTTATAAAAATTATTTAACATTTTGGCTTTTTAAAAGTTCTGATGTAGTTATTCTAGTTCTTGCACATTTATGCTTAGACAAACGGTCTCATAAAATAGATACAAAATTTTAAAGGTGGTCCCACATAGAAAAAAAAACTATCCAATATTTATTAATAAATATTAGAAACTTGAAAAATAATTTTTTCTATTATTTTTCATTGGTCAAACAAAAACTCTATTGAATTTATAATTGAAAGAACCAAAAATTGCTAGGAGAAATGTCAATGACCATTCAGAAAAGAGGAAACATTTAAAAGAAAATTCAAAATAAAAATTAAAGAGTTGCAGATATTAGTAAACATTAGAAATTTTCTTTAATATTTTTGGAAGCACAATTTCTGATGTACATAAATGATAAAAGTGTGGATGCAGAAACATTAGTCTCCCATATAGATAGGAGGGACTAATAAAACATGACTTCCATATCATCATTTTTAATCGTGGAAGAATTAATAATAATCTCAAAGAAATAAATTAGTATAAATATTTTAATTTAATTCATCTAAAGAAATGTATTGGAACTATTTTATTTACTTTCA